>JADHZA010000135.1:0-49632 GCA_018831705.1 Torrubiellomyces zombiae
TATATATATCTTATTTATTATTTATTATATACTAAATACTAAGATATATAGGAAAACCTTTATTATTAGTAATATATTTATAATAAAAATCCTAGTTTTAGTACTAGTATTAGTATTAGTATTAGTATACTTAAAAATACTAATACTAATACTAGTACTAATTTTTTTAGTATTAGTATTAGTACAGGGTAGTACTAAACTAGTCTAGTATTAGTATAGGGGCGTACTAAACTAATACTAAAAAAATTAGTACTAGTACGTACTAAGTCCGTACTAATACCAACCCTGAGTCTAAGAGGTCTTATAGTAGCTCCCTTAGTAGGCTATAGTATCTATATCTAGAGAAAATATTCTATATTTTTATAACTACTATATTAATTAGCTTTTTTATCTTATTAAAATTAAAAGCTTTAAAAGTTTTATTTATTTTTTAATTTAAGTATAGGTTAATAAAAAAGATTAAAGTCTTAGCTTTAAAGTAGTATTATAGTATAGCTTTATAAGCTTTAATAATATTTTAAAAGTATTAATCCTAGGTAATAGTAAGTATCTTAGCTATATTTTAAGCTTAGTTCTTATCTATAGTTAATATATAAAAAAAACTAGTATTATAGCTTATTATAGCTTTAATAATTACTATATATATATACTTTACTTTCTAAAAAGTAATTTTTTATATAGATATACTAGTCTTAATAAAAGTTAAAGTCTAGTAGTAAAGTTTAATTAAAAAGTATTATATATAAGGCTTTTATTATAGCTTTTTATTTAAAATAATTCTAAAAAAATTTATTTTAGTTTTAAATATAATTATAATAATTCTTATATAGACTTATATACTTAGTAATTAGTAGCTTTTATAGAAATATATTAGTTTACTTTTTAAAAGTTTAAAGTTTATTATTATCTCTTTTACCTACTATACGTATATCTCTTATATAGCTTTAAGATAATATACTATCTATTCTATAGAGGTTTTTATAGCTATAAGGTTAATATTATTTATAAAACCTACTATTAAGATCCTATATTTATTTTAAAAGTATTTATATAGGGAGCTAATATATATAAGAAATAAAATTAGTAAAAATAGTAATCTCTATAGTATTTTAATTTAGATATAAATTAGTTCTATTTTTTTATTATTAAATTAAAAAGTAATAGTTCTTTCTATAAAGAATATAGCTATAAATTAGACTACCTAGCCTAAAAGGCCTAACTTAGCTAAGTATTAAACTAGGAAAATATAATTAACTATATTAAAAGTTTTTACTATATCTAGCTAGAAAAATAATATAGTATTACTTAGGTTTTATATTATTTTTATAATTTTAAATAATAGAAAAATAGCCTTTTTTATTAATTAGTTATACTAGTTACTTATTTACTTTTCTAGTAAAGCTTATATCTTTTTTAAGGTAATTATAAGCTACTTTATAAAAATACTTTTTAGTATTTTTCTTATATAAAATAAAAATAAAATAAGCTTTTAGCTTTTTAGAGTTTTATAATTTTATTAGTATTTTTTTAGTTTCTAAAGTATTATTATTATTATATACTAAAATTACTTTAAAAAATACTCTAGTTAAAATATAATATTAAAAATCTATATAAAATAGTAAAATAGTAATTTATTATAAGCCTAGATAAAGCTAAGTAAGATATAGTCTAGGCTTATTATTTTCTATTTAATTATATATATAATCTTAAAGTAGACTTATTTAATTATAATAGCTTTATCTATTTTTTATTTTAATATTAATAAAGGCTAGTATAGAAGTAATTAATACCTATTAAGAGGGGCTAAAAAAAACTTCTTTACTAGGGTTATTATTTTCTTTTTAAACCTAGTATTTTTTAAGGTTTTAAGTATTTAAGTAAGTAGTAGTAATATTATAGTTTTAATTAGTTTTTAGCTATATAATCTAGCCTATTTTTAAATATTCTAAAGTATTACTAGGTTATTATTTACTTTATCTAGGAATATATACTATTTATTTTTTAACTTTTTACTTAATTCTAGCTTTTAAGCTTAGACTACTATTTTATAATCTTTTTATATATTTAAAGTTAAGTCTACTTTATATTTTTATTAGGCTTATTTTATTATTTTTTTTACTATATAGACTTTAAAGGAATTACCTAGGGCTTTTATATAACTTAAAAGCTTAAATAGTACTATAGCTTTTATTATTAATTTAAATATACTATATAGTTTATCTATATCTTAATTAAGTTATATTACTAATATAAAGCTATATAAGGAAATCTAGTAGTATTTTATAATAGCTTTTACCTTTATAATCCTTATATTAATTTATCTCTATTTTAAGACTAGTTATAGTTAGTTATCTAGTAAGGATCCTATTATTATTTATTATAATATATAGTTAAACCTAACTAAGTTAGTATTATACCTTTTATATATAATATTTACCTTTAAGGTTATTTATATAAAATTAATTATACTATTTTATTTTCTATTATAAAACTATATATACTCCTTTTTAAAAGTTAGTAAATTTAAATAATTTTATATTACTTACTTAATTAATTTTTTTACTTTATTATTTATTTTATTATACTAGTCTTATACTAAGTAATATATATTAAAGTTTTTTATAATTATTTTCTTATTAATTATATTAAGGCTAAATAGTCTTTATAATAACTTTATTTTAAGTTTTACTAAAAGGGTATATATTAATAGAATCTATAGCTTTTTTAGCTACTTAATTTTACTTATATTTTTACTTATAACTAAGCCTTATTTATTATAGTCTAGTTTTTTATAAATATATATAGTAGTTTAATTTTACTTATAGACTAGCTAATATAAGGTTATTCTAGAGCTTAGTAGCCTTTCTCTTAAAGCTAACTTAATTTTTTATAGTATAACTATATTATATTCTTATTAGCTTTATAATTTAGTTTTTACTAGTAAGTATTTCTTCTATATATTCTAAGATAAGATTTTTAATTATATTATAAAGCTAGTATAGAAAAAGTCTAGCTTTAATTTAAAGTTTATAACTAGCTATTTAAAAAACTACTTTAGCTAGCCTAGGGGGCTTATATAGACTATCTAGTAAATAACTAGATATTTATACTAGGGCTAATTTTTAATAGTTTTAAAGGCTAGCCTTACCTAGCTTTAGTTCTTTATATAGCTTATATAAAAGTATACCTTTCTATTAAAGGGGTAGTATTTACTTAATATTATACTATAGCTATTTATTAAATTAGTTTTATATATTTTTATAATTAAATAAAGTAAGTTTTTTTTACTTTTTTTTACCTTTTTTCTATAACTAGGTAAGTTTAGTTTTATAATAAGTAGTTTTTAAGATATAAAATATATTTATATAGAATTTCCCTTTATAAAGCTAAATAATCTTATTTTTTTATAAGATATACTAAGGCTTTATAATAGCTATATTTTACTATTAATATATATACTTATACTAAGTAGTTATACTTATAATAGTTATAGTATTATTTTAATTAGACTTTTTCTTTATATAATTTATATTTAGTAATCTATACTTTTACT
The DNA here is from genome assembly GCA_018831705.1 of Torrubiellomyces zombiae. Classification (NCBI taxonomy): domain Eukaryota; kingdom Fungi; phylum Ascomycota; class Sordariomycetes; order Hypocreales; family Ophiocordycipitaceae; genus Torrubiellomyces; species Torrubiellomyces zombiae. The sequence goes on from JADHZA010000135.1 coordinate 3,554, forward strand.
ATAAATTTTAAGTTATATAATTTATTTATTTCTTTTATATTTTCTACTTTAATAATTATTATTCTATTTTTAATAGCTTTATTTAAAAACTATAGTATTTTAACTTAGATAATCTTAATATTATTTACTTTTTTAAGTTTTTCCTTAAAAAAGTCTTTATTTTTTATAACTAGGTTTACTAGGACTTTTTTTATAATTATAATATATAATTTCCTAGCTATTATTACTACTTTTTTAAATATAGTCTAGATTTATATTTTATCTTTCTAGATCTTAGTTATAGACTTATTAAAAGTAATTACTATATCCTTACTTAAAAATTTTCTAGTTATAATTACTTTTAAGTTTCTAAGCTTTTAGTTTATAGCTTAAATAATATCTTTTAAAGTCTAGTTTATAACTATTTTAAAAGTAATATAAATTATAATTATAATTTTTTATTTTTATTTTAGTAAAATTTTTTTAACTATAATACTATACTAGTTAAGGTTTTTTATTATTACTAGTATATTTATCTATATTTTCTTTATAGTAGGTTTATTTAAGTTTTTTAGTTTTTTTTAAATTATTTTTTTTATTATTTTTATTATATTATTTCTAAAGTAAGTTTTCTTATATATAAAATAGTTAAAAATATTCTAAACCTAGTAAAAATATTTTAAAAAGAGAAAATTAGCTAGTTTAGTATAGTAATCTTTTTTAATATTATTAACTAGTTTTAGTAGTAGACTTAGATTAAGTTTATAAAAAGGGTAATTTATTTATAATAGTATTAGTATTACTAGTTTAAAGGTAGATACTATATACTATCTTTTCTTTAGGCTTTTATTACCTATACTACCTATACTTTAGCCTTAATATAGTATTATTAGGTAAGGTAAAACCCTCTTAGAATTAATTTAAATAAGTTTTAGTTTTTTTTATTATAAATTATATCTAGTATAGCCACTACCTAGTTTTACAAAGGTTTTTTTTAATAGATAGCTTAATTAGTAAAAAAGATATATATAAAATATTAGATATTTTAAATATTATTATTAAGGCTATTAATTTTAAGTTACCTAAAGATACTAAGGGGGTAGTTAAAGATTTTAATAAAGTTAAAGATAAAAAGTATAAGTAGTTTAGCCTTATTATAGAGGAATCTAAGCTTTATTATTAAATTAAGTACTAAGTATACTTCTATAATATTAATATAATATTTATTATTAAATTAATTAAAATAGCTAGTAGTTTAATATTTATTTATTTAATATAACTATATTAATATAACTATATACATCTTTATCTTAACCAACTACCTCGAGAATAACTCGCGGCTATAGCAGGTATGTATTAAGGATAAAATAAATATTAATACAATATTCAAATTCCTTACAAAAAACTATAACAAGTACCTATAGTAAACTAAGGCTAAAGGGGGGGTATACTAGGGTATAACAAGTAATACCTTTCCCCTTATTATAAACCCCTTTTTTTTAAGCTACTAAATAAGAACTAACCTAATATTAAACCTAACACTTACCTACTATAGTAGCTAGATAATCCTAAAAAACTTACTTATTATAATAAACTAGTAAGTATTCTCCCCTAAATATATTTTTACTAAGTATAAGAGGTTATTAATAAGTATATAGTATTAACTAAGCGTTACTATTATAGCCCCCTAGACTTAAAAATAGCTAAGATAGTATACTAAACTATATAAGAAAAGATCTATACCTAACTTAGACTTACCTTAAACTAAAAAAGGTCTTAGGTAGATATAGTTATAGCTATAGGGGGACTTAAATATAAGACTTTTATAAAAAAAGTCTTCCCCTAGTAAAAAAGGGAGTTAATAATTAATTTAAAAGGGGCGTTTTTTAATATTACCTCTTAAATACTAAAAGTAACAGTATAAACTATTAACTAGGTAATTAGGGCCTTAGTAGTAATTATAGCCTAGCAACTCTTAAGCAAGGATATAGTTATTACCTTTAATAGCCTAGTAGTAAAATATATATTAAACTAGAACTAGGTTTATACTATTTTTATATTAAAGGCGACTATTATATAGAAACTCTACTTAGTTATAGTAAAAGGGGTACTAGCTAACCTTACTATAGGCGATTAAGACGAATTTATTAATATAATAGTAATAAGTAATAAGATAGAATTCTTTAAAGTAAAAATAATATAGGTAAGGTTTAAAGGAGTACTAGACTAAATAGTAATCTTAAGTATAAGGAATATAGTAAATACTAATAAATTATATAACCTTAGACTATTAGTAGAGGTATAACTTACCTAGTATAAGCCTTATAAGGAAGTAATCTAGCTAAAATAATACTTTAACTATTAGAAGTTTAAATATATCGTAAACTAATATATATTAAAGAAGATATATAAGTAGTATAAGGTAATAGCTTACAATAATAAGGAATAGTCTTACTTAACTATTAAAGGGGATATCCCCCTCTAATATATCTTATATAAGGGTAAGTATCTAGCCTAGGCTTAAGATTGCCTAGTAGTAGTTAAGTACTAGGAGAAAGCTTAAGTAACTTTCTTTACTAGGCTATAGTATTTTATAAAGCCCTTATAAATATAACTAGTACTACTAAGTATTAAAACTATATTAGGGATAATATTTAGCCTAATAGCTACCTAGATAACCTCTAGATCCCTATCCTTTTTAAACCTCCCTAACCCTAGCCTAGCCTTACTAACTAAAAAACATACTATAAGACTATTAGGCTACCCCCTAAAAATAAAGATACTAGCTAATAATACCTTAATAGATATCTAGTGTTTTTAATAGCCTTAAAATATAAGTATACTTAAACTAATAATCCCTAGTACCTAGCCTAATTTTTAATATAATTAAAAATTCTCTCCTAGAATATAAATAAGTAATATTATTTAGTAAGGCTTGTATTCTAGTCTAGTATAGTATATAATATACTTATACTATAAAAAGTAAAAGTAACCCTAAGAGGGGGGCCACCTAGGCTAGGACTTACCCTTTACTAGCTAGTTTATTTATTAAGTAGAGTAGTAGTATACGTATATAGGAGGCTAAAAGAACTAAAGTAGTATTTACTAGTAGGCTAAGACTAGTATAGGATTAAGCTTCTTTTAAGCCTTTAAATTATTAATATCTATTTAAAGCTAGGGATTTTTACTTATATAATTAATCTAAACCTTATTACCCTAGACTTAACCTAGTTATAAGTTATACTTAAAGACTTTAACTTATACTACCTTACCTAAGATAAGTATAAGAGATACTCCCTAGGTACTACTAAACTAGTAATTATTATAAGTTAGCTATAATTTAAATTCTTAATATTAAAAAGGGAGTATATATAGTTTTAAAAGGGGAACTAAAATAATATAATTAACCTTATATAGGCTATAGTAGATATTAAAGCTAGCTATAAGGGAAATAATCTAGACTTAGTTAGGTTTAACTATATCTTATAAATTACTAGGATTAGCTTTTTACCTCCCTAGTCTATACTAACCCTTTACTAGAGAGCCACTAATATAGAAGTAGTAAAGGCTAAGGCCTAGGTTTGATTTATACTAAGGCTACTTAGCCTTAAATTACTAAAGGATATTAATTAGGAGGTAGAATAATTAATCTAGATATTAGGGAGTATTGCTTAAGTAGTGATTTTATATAGGGCCCTAAGGCTAGCTATACCTTTATATAAAGGGTAGTTCCCCTTATAGGTTATCGTAGCTAGGGCTAAGGTAAAGTAAGCTAGGCGCTACTACTATACTAACTTAAACCTAGGTACTTAAGAGGATTACTAAGAGGCTATATAAGCCTAGTAGTATAAGGCGTAGAAAGCCTTTAGAGCTAAGTAAAGGATATTCTTTTAAGATATTTTTAATAGATATAGTAACCTTTAGTAGATTTAATAATAGGCTTAGCTTTAAAGTTACCTCCCTATTATTTCTAAGTCTATCTTAGACCTAGGACCTAACCTTAATACCTTAAAGTCTAGTATATTTAATAATAAGGCTAAACTCCTTATAGATAAGTTTTTCCCCTAAGGTAAACTAGCCTAGTATCCCTTTAAGGCTAAATATAGAACTACTTAGCTACTTAATATAGCTAAAGAAGTTATAAAAGAGGATATTAAAGTATACCTATACTTAATATACCCCTAGAAAGTATCTAGGCTAGACTATATCTCTACTAGCTTTTTAAAGGTATATAGGACCCTACTAGTCGCTTACCTTATAAAGCTTTTCTTAGCTATTACTACCTTAGGCTACTACTTAATATACTTTAGGTATACTATAGTAGTTATAATCTAGAAACTAGGTAAAAAATTAAGGGTATATAATACCCTTAAAGGCTAGCGCCTTATCTCCCTACTATTATATATTAGTAAAGCTTTTAAGAAAATCTTAACTTATTACTTTACTAAGGCGCTTAAGACGTAAAGCTTACTCTTAGAAGGATAAATAAATAACTATAAAGATTACTTAATAGAGTAAGTTATCTTTATTATTATAGAAATTATTAAGGTGGTGTAAGATAGGGGTAGTACTATATTACTTTTATAGCTAGACTTTATTAGTACTTTTAATAATATAGACTATATAATCCTCTTAAAATACTTTCTAGATAAGGGCGCCTTAGAGTAGTTTATATAGCTAATTAGGTTTTTCTTAAAAGACTATATTACCTAATTATCTTTTAATAACTAGATATTTAAACTAATAAGAATATAATATAGGGTCTTATAGGGCTTACCTTTATTCCTAATTTTATTCCTAGTCTTTATATTTTCCTTATACGAGGACCTTTAGTAGGCTTTAGGTATAAAGGTAATAGGCTTTATAGATAATACTAATATTATTAGAATTAAGATAGATATAGCCTAGGCTATAGCTTACTTTACCTCTATATAAGAGGTATATATATAATAGGTAAAGTATTTAAAAATCTTATTTAAACTTATAAAAAGTAAACTTCTTTACTTTTTAAAGAAATAAATATTACCTAGGGACTATCTCTAACTTAAGCTAGTAGTAATCTTACTACGTATAGAGATTAACCTCCTAGGGGTTATCCTTAATTAGAAGCTCTTTTTTAAACCCTACCTTTACTACCTTTAGAATAAACTTACACGCTAGAAGCTAGCCTTTACTAGTATAGTTATAGCTATATAAGGGGTTTTTATACTATAAGCCTAAAAGATCTATACTAAGGTTATCTAGTTTACTATAGCCTATAAAGCCCTAGTTTTCTATACCCCTACCTAGAGGGGAGAGAAGCCTAGGGGAATAGTAAAACTACTTAAAGTAATATAAAATAAATATTTATATACTATTACTAGTATATTTAAAATAGTACCTAGATACTAACTAGGCTTAGAGGTTTTTATCCCCTTATTTAACCTTTACTTAAACTTAAAAGTAGGATAGATATATAATAGGATAGCTACTTTAAATACTATCTTATACCTCTACTAGATTAGGAATAAGATTATAAGCCTTTTAAAGAAATATAAAAGAAAAACCTACTAGCACTAGCCTAGTACTAAGCTAATTAAAAGACTTATAGGGCTAGGCTATTATAGGTATAGGGGAGGCTATACCTTAGAGTAAATAATAGAAGACTAAGAGGTAAAGTAGTACTAAGTATAAAGGGTAATCTAAGACTACGCTAGCCTAGTCTACTTTATAGACTTTAAACCTAATTTTAAAAAGCTATATACCTTATAGTACTATATAGGGCTACTAAAGTTTACTAGTAGTATCCTTACCTAGTTATATATAAGGAAAATTAATTTATAAGTTTTCCTTTTTTAAAAGAAAGTCTTAGGGGTTAATACGCCTTAGTATAGTTATAGGCTAGGGAATAAGACGATTTTCTATATTTTCCTTAACTATACTAAGGTAGCTAGAGACTTTTAATAAGGGGGGCTTTAAATATAGTATAATATAAATATTAGGAAAATACTAACTAACTATAACTTAGTAGGGAAGGTAGCTAGTTAAGTAGTATAGCTAGGCTAGCTAGAGTAATTTACCTTAGCTAGAGACCTAGACTAAGCTAGATAAGAATACGACTTAGGGTAAAACTAGTCTTTAATAGAACTCTAGGTAAGTTAGAGTTAGCTAAATAAGGTGCTAGGGACTATTATTTAAGGGCTAGAAGGTTTAACTTTAGCTAAATTTTTCCAACTTAGTACTTTAATTATTACCCCCTAGGCTTAAGAAAGCCCTTAGATAATTCTAACTTTTAAGTTTAATTAAAATACTAGATAATATTAGTCCTAATATTGCTATAGTCTAACCCCCTAGAGAAGGTACTAGCTTAGGCTAGGCCTAGGTTAGAGATTAGGTAGAGTTAGCCTAGGGTCTAACTTTTCTACTAACTACTATAAGTCTTATTTAGTATAGGGTAAATATAGATAAGATACTAGGGAACTTTGGCCTATAGCTAGCTATAATATAATTTTATTTCTAGGGAATAGCCCCTTTACCTCTATTAAAAAATTAAAAATATAAAAAATAAAAAATTAATTCTAGACTTAATTTTATATTAGGGGAGACCTTTTTTAACCCCTCTTTACTAGTTAGCTTTCTTAGCTACCTTATTAGCCGCCTTCTTAGCTTTCTTTTTCTAGTATTAATATTTTTTATAGGCTAGGGTCTTAGGCGTGTCTTAGGCAATACTAGCCTAGGTCTAGGCTATTATAGAGGTAGTATTACTATTAGGTATCTCCTTATAAGCGTACTTAGCTTACTTTTAAGGAGGTAAGATTTTATATAGATCTAGGTTAATAGATAATAAGGCTAGAGTTTTAGTTAAGGTAGGTATAAAGGCGACTAGAAAGTAAGCTTAAGTAGACTAGAGGGTAGTAGTCTTAATAGTTATATAGAAGATAGTATTAGTATACTTAGCCTAGAGTTACTCTAAAGCTACTATTATAGCTAAGCTATTATAGGAAATTTTTTTAAAAAGTTAGGTATATATTATAGCTAAGTTAACTATAACTTTATATATATCTTATATTTTAGTAAAGATCTTATCTAGTACTATAATAACCTTAGCTAAGTTACTACCCTTAGCCTAGATAGGTATACCTTTAACTTTCTAAGTATTAGAGGTAATATAATAGAGATTCTTAAATTTATTATTATTATAGCTATATTTATAATAGTATTAGAAGAGGGCTAAGGTAGATATTTAAGAGGATTAGGCTAGCTACTAAGGGTTAGCTAGGTAAGGCTAGGGGCGACTTTAAAACTTACCTTATTATACTTCTAGCTTAGGATAGTATAGTTCTAATAATTTTTTATATAGGCTACTACTTTAATTAGTATTAAAGTTTAGGGAAGTTTAGCCTAAGACTTACTTATATATTTATCTTTAATAATTATTAAAACTATTAATATTATTAATTAAATAACTAAGGTAGTAGTAGTAAGGTATATTAGCTTTTTTACCTTTCTAGGCTAGTTTATTCCTTATACTAGGTAGATAAGGGGGTAGTATAAAAATAAGGCTAAGAAAGTATAAGGAAAAAATTAAGTAACTAAGGTTAGGGAGACCCGCCTTAGTACTTAGGGTAGCTTAAGGGAGGGGTAAAAGCTTAAAAAAAGCTAAGGGGGAGAAAAGTAATTTACTAATAGTAATAGAGGCTAAGGGTAAAAAAGGGGTAGGTAAGGGTAAGGAAGGGAATTTCCCCTAGCTATATACCCTTCTAAGACTAAGGCTACTAATTATACTAATTATACTAGGCGCTAACCTAATTAGGAAATTTAATAGGAATTCTTAATTAGGTTAGTATAGAAAGTAGGTCTAGTATTTGAATTTTTTAATTAATTAGAGGATAGCGAAGTAGGGTAGAATGCTTATAGAATAGCTCTTATTGGACTTAATACGGGCTAGCTACTAGCCAGTAGTTAAGGCGGACTTTAATAATTAGGGTTTTTCCTTAGGGTTTTTTCCCTTATCTAGGGTAGGATTTCTAGTAGCTAACTAGGCCTCTAGGGTAGCTTAATAATAATAATAATAATATAACTATATAATTTATATATATTTAAATTAAACTAATTTCTCTATTATATAAGTATAGTAAATAGTAATATGTAACTAGTACGAATAGTAGGACTTGTCGAGTTACTTTATATAGAATATAGGTACCCACAACCACATAATAGCTACGCACCCCCCCCAAATGCGCAGATTTTATACTAAAACTTACCTTTTTCTTTATTTATTTATTTAAAATCTAGTTAAGTAATCTAACTAGTTATTAATTTTCCTATAAAAATCTTATTAAATTTTTTATTTTTATTTTTAGATTTTATATTATTAATAAATAGTAGTTAAAAATAAAGTTTTAAAGATAAATTATAATATATACTTAAATTTATTAAAAATATATAAGTAAATATAAGTATATATAATAAAAATCTATTTTTCTAGTTTTTTTATTAAATATAAGCTAAATAAAATTAAAAAAATTATTATTATATAAAATAAATAATAAATAATAATATATATAAGTTTTATTTTAATAAGATTATTATACGCTTCTGAGCCTGGCTGCCGTGAGGCGGCGTAGGACGCTTGGAGCTAGTAGCTGTAGTAGTAACTTAAGGGCTAGGGGTGATAGTAGGCCTGGGACCCTTAGGGCCCTTAGGGCCCTTGGTTAGAGTCGCTGCCGGAGCCGTAACTAGAGCTATAATAGGTACGCTATTAGATAGGGGGGGGTCTTTAGGAGAACTAAATAAAATAACTTTTTTATACTTTTCCTTTTTTTTATCTTACTCCTCTTTTAAACTAGTATTAATAAGAACTAGGTTAGCTATAGGCTAGGTAGTAGGCTATATAGTTTTAAAGTTAGGACTATATAACTAAAAAGCTATAGTAATTTTATTATAAGGGCTAGCTAGACTAAAGTTAGTAAACTTAAAAGGAGAGATCTTACCTAGAATAGTAAAGTAACTAAAGGTAAAAGGGGGATCCCCCTTAGTATAAAAAATCTAAACTAGGTTTAATATAAGTATAACTTTAATAAGCTTTTCTAAGATAGTATTATAACTAGTAATTATTTTTATTATTATAGACTTAAAAGTACTAGATAATTAAGTAAACTTAGCTAGGTTTTAATTAGAAAAATTATAAGCGTTAGTAAAAGACTTAATAATTATATTAATAAAGATATTAATTTTTTTCTTTATTATAACTATAATAAACTTAATTTAAGTAATATAAATAAGAAGGTACTTAATATTATTATTATTTTAAAAACTTAAAGCTATAATAAAAGTAATAATAGCTATAGTAGAGCTAGTAAGGGTTTTTTAACTATAAATATTTTTTATAGCCTAAGCTAGGAGGTAGAAATTAGTATTATTTAAAAATAATAACTTAGAGGCTTTATAATTAGTTTATTAGTATATATATAGTTTAGTACTAGGTTAGATAATAATAAGGGTAAGCTAAAAATATTAGTAAAATTACTAAGTACTTAGTATAGATATAAAGTAAACTTATAAAATAATAAGTCTACTTAATTAAAGTATAATATATATAATTATTAGTAGTAGTTTTTAAATAGATATTAGTAATAAGCTAAATAAAACTAGGTTAAAGCTACTAGAGATATTTACTAGGCTAATCTTAGTAGTTATTAAATTTATTATTATTTTAGTTTACTAAATAATTAATATAATAGTTATAAGAGTTAGGCTATAAAAGAGTAGTATTATTAGCCTTAGTTAGGGTTATAGTAAAATTATTATAAAGAAAAAATATATTAAAAATAAGTATATAAAATAGCTTATAAGAATTAAAATAGATAAGTATTAGATAAACTTAAGACTAAGTAGGCCTAGAATACTAAAAAGGCTTAAAAGTAATTATAAGTATAGAAGAGAAAAAAAGGGATTTATAGGAGGGGGTAAAAAGGGGAGATATAAGGTACTAAAAAGGGGGAAAGTATTAAAAGGACTTTTTCTTATATAGGTAAGGGGCTAGGTTATTAATTATAGTTACTAATTATATATTATATAATTATTTTATATTTATAATTTCTTAATTAGGTTAGTATAATACTAAACTCTAGCTTAATAGAAAAATAGGGAAAAGTAAAGTAAGAGACTAACTAATTAGGAGTAAGGGTAATAAACTAATTAGAAAGGGAGAAAGTTAGTAAGTAAGTATAAAAACTAAAAATAATAGGATAGCTATAGACCTATAGTAGAAATATAATAGATACGCTAGGTAGTAGTTTTACCTTATATTTTTAAGGGTTTTTCTACTATATTAACTATATAGGGGCTCTAGAAGCTTAAATAGGCTACTAGCGTAATAATAATAATAATAATAAGATTATTAATTATTTAATTATTAATTTTTAAAAACTTTTTTTTTTAAAATATCTTTAAAAATTAATATTAAAATAAAAACTAGGATTTATAAGTATTAATTTTTATATAATATTTTTAACTATATAAATAATTTATACTAATTTTTTTAGAATTCTTATTCTAATAATAAAGGAGAAATAAGCTAAGTAAACTTTACTAGTAAATACTAGGAAAAAATATTTAAAAACTTAGTATTAATTTTAAAATTACTTTACTTTATAATAAGCTATAAATAAAATAAAAATAAAAATAAAAATAAAAAATTTAATAAGATTCTTATAGGAAAGTTAAATAATTAGCTAAATTACTTAACTAGATTTTAAATAAATAAATAAAGAAAAAGGTGAGTTTTAGTATAAAATCTGCGCATTTGGGGGGGGGGGTGCGCAGCCACTATGTGGCTGTGGGTAGTAGAACAAAATAGTGGATAGCATAGCCTGCCTGTACATTAAATCTACTTTCCGAGTTCCTTCGTCTTACTTAGATCCCTTCAAGACCTTTAATAAAAGCAGGGCGCTCATGGCTGCCGACTTTTGGGCTGGTTACATCAGTGGTGGCATGGGAATTCTCATTGGCAATCCGTTCGATGTAGTAAAAGTCCACCTGCAAACTGGTTCTCACGTCAGGGATAGCTTCAGATTCAAAAGCACCAGTTTGTTACGAGGCACAGCAGCACCGGTGGCTGGTTATGGCGCACTGAACGCTCTCCTCTTTGTCTCATACAATCGAACAGAAACATATATGAGCCAGATCCTGTCCCCGGAGCCGAGCCTGTGGAAGACGTTCTCCGCTGGGGCAATCGGCGGATTGGCCACATGGGTCATCAGCACGCCGACTGAGCTTGTTAAGTGTCGAGCGCAGATATCCAAGTCGGCTAAGTCAAGTCTGACCATAGCTAAGGAAATAGGGGCTACATCCGGCATTAGGGGCTTCTACAGTGGCGGCCTGGTAACTGCATTCCGGGATAGCATCGGCTATGGTTTCTATTTCTGGTCTTACAAGCTTGCTGCAGAACGTTGGCCGGCAGCTGATGGAAAGGTCGATGTCGGTTCTTCCTACAGTGAAATGTTCAAGACTCTCATCTGTGGAGGACTTGCGGGTATCGTTACATGGGCCAGTATCTTCCCTCTGGATGTTGTCAAAACCCGGATGCAAACACAACCAATTGATCTGCTCGAGGGGCGCTCGATTTCGAGCTCACAAGCGAGCATCCAGCGGCTCGGGACCCTACAAATTGCCAGAGAAATCTTCAGAATAGGGGGTATCGCATTCTTCTTCCGAGGACTGGTTGTTTGCAGCGTTCGCGCGTTTTTGGTGAACGCTGTCCAATGGAGCGTCTACGAATGGGTCATGCATGAATTAGGCCAAAATCGCCATCAGCTATTGGCGGCAGAGACAATTTCACCAGAATCGGGTTGAGTAACGTTCAAACGACCAGGGGGTCATATCAACGACTCTGTGACCCAGTTTTGGCCTAGTAAGAGGTGGCGGAAGGCACTGTCTCCGTTTCCAGCAAGAAGCCTGATCTATAAACACAATGTTACTTGTTATCTCTTTGGTAAGTGTTCTTTTACCTTCAATTGGGCCGCTTGTTTCGTTGTAAATCGCGAGAACGTTTCGGCTTTGACCGAGAGATGTTCGAATTAATACGAAGCCATCGAGCACTTACTTATCGTTGTTCGTACAGGGAAAGGGCCCATGAGTTGTCTTCTCCTAAGGAAGGGGGAGGACCCAGAGTCATAGTTCGCTTATTTCTCTCGATCCTTAGTCGACTTCCTTGGATCTTGGATGAACATTGTTGGCCTAAGGACATAGCGCTGCACGAATATTGCCTCCGGATGATATACTAGGGCCACGAGAGACAAGTCTCAATCCTCGGTCTAATGAGTTCGTTCATCACTTGTCGTATTCTTAGTGACGACCGAATGCGTCCAATCTCCTGCCAAAGGCAAGTCACGCCGGTTGTTACAAAGAAGGGAACAGAACTATGCCCACTTCGTTTTAGATGTCATGAGAGCCAGATGGTGCTTGTTCGGTAGCAGGATACAGAGACAACATTCTTGGTAGTGGAAAAACATCATGACCCTCATCTCAACACAACGGAAGAGTGTGGGTTTTCAGGCGACTGTCACTGACAGGATGTGGGACGAGGCACAAATGTTGGAGACCCGTCACACAGACACTGGTTGGATTCAATCGCAAGATCATGGCGCATGGCTCATTTCTAGAATACGTCATGACCGTAATGGGGACATACCGAATTATAGTCATGAGTGGCACCCAACGCCATGCCCTGGAAACAGCCGGGAAATATGCTCCAGCCGGCAACATCATTTTCAAGCTAAGGACATTGATTGCCATGATTTGTCCCATCTTGGTCTCACAACATATCGTAACGAAGCATGCCGTATCTCTGGCCCGCTGTCGCCGATCGTATAGAACTAAAGTCACCCAGCATATTATGTTCACCAGGTCGTGACACTCAGTTGACCGTATAGCTTTCTCGGCAATTTCCGTACGCCATGTACTGCTCTTCACTGGTCTTGATGGGGCGGATGATGCTGGAGTCTCCACGAATTTTGCTGTTCAGAGATATCCTCGGCTCTGCTGAAGGTCGACAGCTATAAAAGTTTTGAACATCACAACAAATATCGCAAAGCGCAGGCATTGCAGTCAGACGACGTCTATGGGTGGATATTGAGGGGGTCATGAAAAGATCATTAGGCTGTCTTCGCGATCGGATTACTGGAGCAGATTGGATACACTATACACCCTGAATCCAATGTTGGCACCCAGTGACTTAGACGATAATTGGCTTGAAGATGTATGTAAGGGACAACTGGCATCTGGGAGAAGGCCTCACCGTTTGGTATTGGTCTCACGAAGGCGCCTGACATTTCCCCGGATGTTGGAGAGGTCATGTGAATAAAACCCAAGGGCTATACCGATTGGGACGTTCACTTCAAGACGCTCTCTCAGCAACATGAGCCAGCGGTGTCCGTCACATCTTTGGAGAGGTAAGCGGACGCCCGCACTCAGCATACGGCGATGTATGGGATACTCTATGGTTGGGGCATTGTCGTGAGCCGTTCCTCGGAACGATGGCCGAGAATGAAGACGTTGCCGAGTACATCAAGGCCAACATGTCGTGAAGATCCATGATCGAAAACGACTGTACGGTGCCGTCCTGCAGCAAAGTCTTATTCCTCGTCAACTGCATCCTTTCCCACCACGGACAAGGATCATTCACAAGTCAGCAGCCCCCATCTGTTCGTTTGCACATACTATCCCGCAAAGCGCAGGCCGAAAGCTTCTCTACGCCCCGAGTGTAGGTGCCGCACGTGGCATCGACAACTCGGTAGCCCAGCTGTGCCATGATGCGATATCGTGTTTGATATGGCAGGGGTAGAAAAACTGGATTAGAACCTGGGTGTATCAGGATCAATCCGGCCATCACGTTTCACACTGTGAAGAAGGGAGAAATAAAGCTCGCGGACAGTCGGGACTTCGGAGGAAATTTTGACAACATGCGCGAAGATCGGGTGGGCGAAAGCCATCAAATGTCGTTTCAGACTGGATCTTAATATTATATTGACTGGCCAGCCGTTAAAACCGCAGTTCGAAGTTGAGGATGGAGATGGTTTAGAGATGACTTTTAAAAAATGCCCCAAGGCTTCTCAAAGACAAACGGTGTTAAGCTTCCCTCTTACTGGCCACTAATTCAGCCGCTGACTGGCAGCTAGGCTCGGTAATGGATGATTAATGGCTGCTGGTATGTTGAAGGTTCAGGTTATGGCCAAGCGTGGCTCATTGCCGGCTTATATAATGACGGGGGAATGTATGTACGTGGGAACCATAACTGAACTGATGACGTATTTACATTAGTCTACCCCGGTCCTCCGTACATGACTTATTCGTTCATGACTTCAGCAACAATCCATCCCACGCACGCGGAGCATACAGCGCACACAGTGGAATACGTAATTATCTCGGTGGCGAGTTCAGTGCGTGGCGGCCTTCACTTCCAACGCACTGTGTGGGTTTGGCAATGTCCAACATCGAAAAAATCCAACAGGAGACCGGAAAGCTAAGGAGAAAGTTTGAGGAGGAAACTACGGCTGAGAATGTCAAAAAAAGGCTTGATGTTTCTCATTTCGAGCCAAATACTATCCTGAGAGGAATGCAGCTTACGTTTGTCGGCGGTGAGTCTCGCGGTTTGCTTGGGATGGGCCTGCACTCAAACAACCATGGCCATGCGATCAGCCGTTGACGTCTGATAGCCTACAGAGCTTTGCAGAACCCGAGTTTGTTCAGCAGCGATCACTACCGTCAAGCCGCATACGCCGTCATTTTTGGTCTACTCATACGACTGGCCGTGGCCTTACCGGTGAGGATTCACTACGTCTGATCACTTCGCACGATGCAGTCGTGAGAGTGCTGACACCAGGCACAGCTTGCAGCGGTCAGAACCAGTCTATGGTTGCTCTCATTCGCTACAGCTCTCGAGAAGTCTTCTTGGGACCAAACTATCATCCATGGCGTCCACTTCATCGAAGAGCATGTGTTACAGGTGCCGCTCTTCCTGATGGCCGCCATGCGCTACGTTGTCCCGACCTTGGATGATCTGTGAGCAGCCGTAACCCTAACTGCGCCTTCGGGGCAGGAGGCGCACCCGGGCTAACGTAGAACAGGTTTATGCAGTCGCTGCAGTGGGTTGATCTCACATACGCGAAGAAGCACCGGCTCGAGGGCCCGAATAACTCCCGCAATATGTTCTTTCAGAACCTTGAACAGTATCCTCACTCTACCGGCAGTGTGGCTGCGAGTCGCAACAGCCAGCAGCCGCTCGTTAAATTCATACTAAGGTTCAGGAGGAGAGGTGCCATCTCCCTGGCCGTGTATGCGCTATCTTACACCCCCGTCATTGGACGCCTGGTCCTGCCTGCAGCAAGTTTCTACACGTTTCATCGCGCAGTCGGGTTAGGACCGGCTTCAGTTATCTTTGGCGCTGGGCTCTTCCTGCCTCGCCACTATCTTGTCGTCTTCCTTCAAACGTATCATTCCTCACGAGGGCTGATGCGAGAGCTCTTGGAGCCTTACTTTGCCCGCGTACGATTCACGAAGGCGGAGAAAAGAAATTGGTTCAGAAGTCGGGAGGGCGTCCTCTTTGGCTTCGGCTTCGGGTTCTACTTGCTGATACGAGTTCCGTTGTTTGGTGTACTGATATATGGCATCGCCGAGGCCGCAACTGCATACCTGGTGACAAAGATTACGGACCCTCCTCCGCCTCCGGCCGATATGAGATTGTACGCCGAGTCTCAGCAAGCTTGGAGAAACAAGCATGAATTTCTGGCTCTGTCTCTTTCGCACCTCGACAGCCTGCGTCGCATGGACAACACCTCACAGAGGATGTAAGGCCCTTCATTGTTCTCCTGCCAGGGTGCATCGACACGAGTCGCACCGGGGCTCCAAAGTTGCTAGCCGACAGAAGATCGAGACACTGATTGACGACGATCAGAGGGCGTCTTCCTAAGACGGACAGGTTATACATCCATCGAATCCAAAAGCCATGGCAAACTCCCCACATTCGTACCCTTGCACAAATGCGCCATCGTATGTCTGCCCTCTCAATTGCACATAAACGCTTGGCAGAGGCGATGCTGGTGATTCGAGCATCACGATCAGCGCGACATCTGGACAGAAATCAGCGGAGGATAATTCACGTAACTTTGACGTGCCAAAAAGAGCAGTCAGTCGTACGAAGGATTCCTCATGATAGGTGTCGTCTTTTCTTTCGGAACAACAATTTCAATCGCGTCCGCCTGTCGTCATCGCAAAGGAGGTTCCAAGTGTTGTTCTGTGAGTCTGTTACTAGGGCCATTCGTACGGGGCCCGGTGTACACTCGGTTGATCGGTGATTTCGGTCAACTCAATATGGCCCGTCTGCTCGGCGTGCATGCTTCCCGCATGCTGTCCTTGACCAATCCACTCGCAACCAACGACGTCGCATTTCAAAAGGAGTTCCGTAGTGTCTGTATAATAATGAGTCGCGTGGAGCTTCTGAACCAGGCGCTGGGCTTGCTCGAGCATTTGGACGTCGTCTGTGGACCATACTGTGACATCTATCTCCGGATTCGAAGAGGCGATATCATGAGGAAATTCCGAGTAGCTGAAAGCTATTCGGTCGTAATGGATACCGGAGTAAACCAGAGCGCAACAGCTCTTTTTCGACTCTCCAAATTTGATGACGCTTTGTGACTAATGCAAACCTGGTTAGCAGACTCGGTACACGCATGTTGCAATAATAGTCCACGACAACATGGATCTTGCTTTACCTGAACATCAAAAGCGCATATCTGAATGTCAAATATGGTGGAGAGAATGCTGAGCTCGATACCGCCTCCCCATCGGTCCGGCTGCTGGATACTGTGGCAATAGACGTCTGGCGAACATCCCAAAATTGCATTGTTGAAAGTTTCGCGATGCCCCTGGATGTATTCTGCCATCATTTTCCGTAGGTCCTGGGCGGAATAGCGTTGCGGCAAACCTCCTCCGAAGGCAGTGAAGAGACAGTTATTGTCGCTAGGCATGACTCGAAGCACTTGCAATGATAAGTGTAAGTATGTGGTGTCGAGGATCGAGAAAGGAACCGGCCTCTTACCTAAAGTTCCTTCGCGTTCCGGCCAGGAGACAGCGACATCGGGCAGTTCATCCGAAGGACGACACTCTTTCTGCGAGCACCGGGACGAATTCTCTCAGTGAACAAATCTCGACTCATCACAAGGCTTCCATACCTTGGCTTGGACCTTCTCGCAAGGGACCACGGTCAGGGTCTCCCGGTGTAGGCCCAGGGACATGGCACGTTCACGTGCGTGATCAAGAGAAAGGGTCTTCATCGCCATCGGCAGCCCATACTTGATGGTGAAGCGGTCTATCCCGGTCCGAGCTCTGACTGCGTCGAAGATTGTCTGCACCGTGGCATCATCGGCGACTTCGATAGTCCCTGTACCAGACGGTGACTTGAACCTTGACCTCATCTCATTGCGGACTGATCGAAAATGGAAACGAGTGCAGCTGCAGGCCTCTCTCTCTAACCGGAATCGTATTGAGGAAGCAATCGGTTTCCCCCCTCCCTTCTTTGGACGAGTTAGCTGTACTAGGGAGTTGTAGCGAAGACAGGACATGAAATGCACGGATGCGGTCTTATCTTGCGCGTTATCTGAGTTCACCAGTACGTTCACGAGTACGTAATCATTTACCCCCAAATTGCTAGGCCGTGTGGCCAGCCAGATTCGGCACCGGACGAAGTGGTAACAACCGGTTCACTCTACAAATGGTCAGTACTAGGTAGTTCATCAACTTGCCTTGATCACTGCATATCTACCAGTACCATGAATTACTAATTGATAACAACTACAAAGCTGTAAGCGAAAGGATCAATATCCCTCCGAGGGGCGGCGGTTGATGATGGCCATTCCAATATCTAACTGAAACAAGGACCTTTCCAATCGCATGTTGCAAGAAGGGAGCTGTTCTAGTGAAATGGATAGCTACCTACATCAGATATCAAGTGCGGATCAAAGGATCGGCTGGTCGGCTCAGCTCGAGCAATACTAGTCAAAGGCTGCGATCCACCCTTCTCCCAGTCGCCGCCTCGACCTGTTTGATGGCATGCGTACAAGAACGACGGGCTTTGGTGACTAGGTGACGTGGTGACGTACATAGGAAGGACGAGTAGCATAATTGTGTAGCTTGTGTAGCTCGTGTACCAGTAGTGCAGCAGCCGGCACCGGGTATTGATGCATTTGCTTGTGTCATGCCCTCGGGTGCTCGGCCAGGTCAGCAAGTATTGGGCGGGATGTCGGTCATTGATTCATACCTCACCACGCCACCACGCTTACCTCCACACTTGTGTGTATTGCATTTGTGTGGGATAGATAGAAGTCAGGCTGCCGGCTGCTTTGGCCGACTCAACAACAGGATCAATCAAACAAGGGAGAGGCGATGCCCCGCCTCCGGCCACATGGACTAGTTCAAGGTTGCGAACCTCCGCCGTGGTTGACGCGCGCGCAACAACAACACAAGCGTGTAGACCGAGAGGTCGCGACTCTGTAGTAGTTGGAAACTTTCGTCACCAACTTGGTTGCTTGTATGTATTACATACTCGTCAATCGTCCACACGGGTGCCACGGTGCCACCCGCGCACCCATGGCATTGAGACTTCTTACGTCAATATTGCCTTGTAGACTCCGGCAGCACCTGCAGCGAACACATTGGCCAGCCAATGCCGTGAGAGCGGCCCAAGTCCACTCACTCCCAACCCTGGCCCCCAAGGCTTGGCACGGTCGGTAGATGGCAATTTGGTCCCTAACGTCCCCACGTTAGCAAGCATGTACTCCGTAAGACCATCGTGCCATCTTCTGACCAACTCCGCTTGTCCACATCGCCGTCGATATATCAGCATCATGTATGCAGTCACAACCCAGGCACCCAGGAAAAGCTCTTGCCGGCTCATGGAGAAGCCCTGGCTTACTTCAGAAATTGGCGCTGAAAACTGCTGACCCCGTCAGCCCTTTCTGCATAGGCACGACCCCGAAATATGTTTCCCTCAACGAAGCTGAATTCGCTGCTCATGAATTGACATGGAGCGTCTGCATTAATAATTGAGGTGGCGCAAGTGCACCAATAGGTCTACTTACTGTACCAAGTACCATTCATTACTGTCGCCTTGACGGAAGGGACGACAATCTAATACTCATGAAGTCCATGTACGGCCATGAGAAGTACAGTCAGACGTCCCCACGCGGCCTGATCCCCAATGCTAAGGCGCAAGAAACATGGACGATTTGGCCGCCAAGGGGCATAGAGAGCCCCTTGAGCCGGAGGACGCGGAACTCGGGAGCTGGTAAGAAATAAGCTGAGAAAGAGACGCCTTAGCTTGCAGAATCATCACCACATCCTCGCCGCATGAAGGTATTGGCATGCAGGTGCTCCATTGTTCTTCAACCATTTATGCTGACCGGCCAACTTTCTCCAGCTTCTCCTTGGATTTCATGCAGATCATGTTACTCGTCAGCTTTCGGCCGCAGCTCTAGTCAGAGCATGATGACACCGTCAGCATTTAGTAGCTTTTGAATCTGTACCGATCATTGCCGACACGAGCATCAAATCGGCGAGATCAGTACTATAAAATAGATGTCCATTCGCCTTTCGTCCTTCTCGCCTCACCGCGACTCGCATCGCTTATCTACTCCTTGCCCAATTCGTGACCAGCTACTGCATAACATATCCAACATGTTGTATCTCCGCAACCTCGTTCTTGCTATCGCCGCCCTCGGGGCAGTCCCCATGGTCTTGACTGCACCATCGCCTGGTGACGACTCACTGGCTCTGCATGCTGAACGCGGTTGTATGTAAACCATGCGCAAGCCTCCCTTGATCACCGGACTGGCCTATGCCATGGCGTCCCGGGCCATTACGCTAACTTCTCCCATAGTGGACGTTGGTGTCGCTCAATTTGAGAAGCGCGATGTGGCTGAGGAAGCCGAAGCCGATGAAGAGGATGAAGGCGACGATGCTGAGGACGTACTCGACATCCTCTCGGGCCGTGCCCCAGCCGCCGGCTGCTACACAACCAGCCGTAGGGGCAAGAATTGCCACTCCAGCCAGTGCCCTGGTGCGACGCAGTGTAAGCTCAACAATCGTGGCCGGTGCGTCTGGTCGAAGCCCAAGAGGCAGAGGCCCTTTGGCTGCAGCCAGTGCAGGTGTGCCAAGTTTACTTGAAGGCCGCCTGGAGACCCTGCCCGCGACTCCTAGTATCATGGAAAAGGAGTCGACATTGTCCAGGTACCTGCTTATTTATGTGGTTGGCATTTGGGACGCAAAGTACTAGTATCTACTATAGGTTACTCAAGTCCATAGTACACGTTCAATGAGTAACGCCTTATGTTGTGACATGGATGCCTTGCCATCTGTAGGTGCTCTGAGTTGCTACAATGGCTCGTTGGAAGGGGCAGCGAGTACTGTGATCCGTACCATGAGACCGATGATTGTATGACATACACGCTGCACGACTCATAGACTCGACAATGGTCTTTCTGTCGAGCAGGCCTTTGAGCCCTGCAAGCCTCTGGTCGCACGAGCGTTGCTTGATACGTAAAAGATGGTTCAGACTACTTCTTCGTTCCGGCAGCTACTAGTGGTTCGAACATAATACCGTGGAATGTCCTAGCAATGGATGGAGTTTATACTTCTTGAAATGATACATGGTATCGAACTTGAATCCAATATGATAATGACGCTCCGCACAAGTTCAGCAGGGTGGTAGTACTGGGCTGGTTCCGGGAATCTCGGCGGCTGAACCCTCCAAGGAACGTCGGAAAGCGGGCAGCATGTAGTGCAAGGGCAGTACTGCTACTTACATAGTAGGTAATACCACCAGTGTCTCTCACTGCGTCCGCTATTTTCCATTTGCCCTCGCCCAAAGAGCAGTCCGGTTCTGTGCGCTCACAGTGGCACTGCCAGCAGCTCTCTTGCTCGACCTGGCCCGGCGCCCTGCTGGAGTGAAAACAATATGTCGGCTTCATTCTCGGCCCTTGCGCCCGTGCAGCGCCTGAGCCCACTGTGCATTCGCATTCTCGGTGGCAACCCCGGCAAGTTTACGCTCCAAGGAACAAATACCTATCTCGTGGGCACCGGACGGCGCCGCATCCTGATAGACACGGGACAAGGTCGTCCAACCTGGATCTCGTCACTGATGTCGACTTTGGTCGAGGAGAACGCCATTGTGGACACGGCACTCATCTCCCACTGGCACCACGATCATACCGGAGGCCTGGCTGATCTGCTCGAGGCGGCTCCTGGCGTTGCTGTTCACAAATTCGACGCAGAACCCGGTCAACTGGGTATCGTTGATGGACAGAAGTTTGCAACCGAAGGTGCCACCTTGACCGCCTTTCATACTCCGGGACACACGCGGGATCACCTGGTTTTCGCCCTCGCCGAGGAGGACTCCATGTTCACCGGCGATAACGTCTTAGGACATGGCACGGCCGTTTTTGAAGATTTACGTGCTTACCTCGGCAGCCTCGACAGGATGCGCAGCCTGTTCGCGGGACGAGCGTACCCTGGTCATGGCCCCATCATTGATGACGGTCCTGCAAAAATTGTAAATTACATTGAGCACAGACAGCAGCGAGAAAAGCAAGTCATGCAAACTATGCAGGATGGAGAGGAGAAGCAACGAGGTCGGACATGGACCGTCATGGACTTGGTGACCATCATCTACCATGACGTTTCCACCGAGCTCCACGAGCCAGCCTGCGGAGGCGTGCGGCAGGTCCTTCGCAAGCTGGAAACGGACGGCTTGGTGGAAAGCCAGGCAGAAGATGGCTGGCGAATTGCGAAGAGCTCAAGCCGATGATTGATGCGCGGCATATATCTTCGACTCTATCTGCTACGGGGTTCTTGGAGGCACGTATGAATGGCGACAGGCTCATGTTAGATCATCGTCAACGCTTCATGCTCCTCTAACTTCGTCGGCGGTCCCGGAAGCGCTACCAAGACGAGAATGGTAGATGATACGTGAGCTGCCGCGAGCACACCCGACCTGTATTTCGACCCTGGAGCACCTGACGAAGCGGTAGGGTCGTCGGGTCACAGACTCACAGGTGCCCGGAATCCTCGGAGCATCCAGTGCCCACCCCCGGAGGGCTTCGGATGCTTGCTAATCACCGAATCACTAAGAACATGACATTGACTGGGCCCAGTTGAGCAGGATGCGTGAATTAATGACTTCAAATAAAGGCCCTACGCCTTTACGTCAGGCTCACTTCTATCGGTACGTCCAGGGGGCTCTGAACAGCAGCATTTCACGAGCACCAGCGACTTTATATGGACGTCCGTCTCCGGTCCCGGCCTCGATCGGGTGTTCGTGATGTCATGTTCCGTGGCATCCAGTCTCTCTCGTGGGAGCCTGGTTCCATTGTTATATCAAAGCCCAGCTCCAGCCCTTCCGGGTCTTCTCAACCAACCTCACCTTGCTTTACCCGTATCTGCAAGCTTTGTACTAGCCATGTGACTTTGCCTGCCCCAGATTCACCCCGAAGCCGACTGCACCGCAACTTTGATTCTCATTCGCCTATAGTCTGTCGTGGCCTCGTGGTTGAGAACGGCCTTGGAACATTTCTAGGGCGATCGCTGTGATAGACATGAGGGCTACTCTGACCACGCGGCCAAAAACATGATACTCCGGGCTCATTCGAAGAGCAGCAAGCTCGCGACCCTCGCAACCCTCCCCCTGATCCTCCTCTTGTCACTGACACAGCTGGTCCAAAGCCACGAGCACGGGAGTGCTGTTGCTACAACAGGCACTGCTCACACCCACCTGCTCGGATTTGAACATGGAAGCAACCGTACCGCAACAAACATCAAAGATACGAACGGCCACCCATCCACCTACTTTGAACTCCAGGACCACCGAGCTCTGATCTATACCCATATCGTGCTGATGATGCTTGCTTGGGTGCTCTTCCTCCCTGTTGGTATGTGTGTAAAGACGTGCTTCCATCGTGCGCATGCTCGATATGATCCACCTTGGTTAATCCGCGTGAGATATGATGGCTAACCACCACGCTGGTCGGTCAGCTATCATGCTCTCCATCGGGGGTTCTTGTCACAAGCTCGCCGCACGACTTATGTTCCTCATCACCAACGCTTTAGGCGTCTTCTTTGCCATCACTTATAATTCACAGACTCCAGACCTGTATCCCAACAACGCGCATCACAAAGTCGGCTGGATTCTCTCCGTTGTCGCGTGCGTGCAGACCTTGATCAGCTTGGTGGACCAAAATGCTGTTTCATTTCGATTTCATAGAACGAACAAGCAGGTTTGCGCGCCAATCCGCTTGGCACAATGGCAGTCATTGCCCATGGACAAGTACTCGTCAGATGATGACGGTCAATCGGGGTCCAGCTTGGATTCCTGTCGCAACAACTCCTTTTCTTCATTGGATGAAGAGATCCTTCCGTTGCGAGGCGGAGACAAGGGATGTGACGGCCATATTGGCGGATCTCGCCCTGAGATCGTCGCTTGGTCTAGAAAATCAGCTCAATGGCCCAGAAAAATTGCCCTTGTCGTCTCCTTGCGAGCCTGGAGATACGTGGGTGTTAGCGATCGAGCCATGGACAGAATCATTTTGCCGTTCGGCTTCATCGGCTTCGCCACTGGGATCGCCACCCTTGGGCGGCTCTTCGTGAGTCTCTTACTCACTCTCTCGTCCTGAGCAGAAGAATCGAGTCCACTAATGTTTTCTCGTTATCTGAGGAGCCAGGAAGGCAAAGAAATATTCAACGGCCTGGCGCACTGGGTCAAGGGGGGTGTTTTTTTCTGGCTTGGCCTTTGCACACTGGGTCGTTGGGCAGGCAGCTTCGCCGACCTCGGTTGGGCATGGAACTTGAGCCCACGATACAAGCAATAGAAATGGCGACCATCTGCCGAGTTCGTTGAGAGCGGGCTGATCTTCTTTTATGGCGCTACCAATGTCTTCCTTGAGCACCTGGGCAACTGGGGAGGCGAGTGGGATGCCCAAGACTTGGAGCACATGGCCATCACAGTACTCTTCATTGGCGGCGGCTTGGTAAGAGGAGTTTGAATTAATCCGAGAGAGCTCATGCTGATGTAACCGGCAGTGTGGGATGCTCATCGAGCCCACAAGAATGCGAAATCTGCTGAACATGGTCATGTCCAATGTTCAGGTCCAATTGGCTGACCGAGACGAAGAGGCGCAGGCGTGTAAGCAGCCGCTCACATACACATGCTCGCTGAACCCAATTCCTGCTCTGATCATTCTGTTGCTTGGAGCTTTGATGAGCCACCACCAGCAGTCCACCATGGTCTCAACCATGGTTCACAAGCAATGGGGAGACCTTCTATTCGGCGCGTCTTGTGCGAGAGCGGGCACCTACTTCCTGTTGTACATACGACCCCCACAGTCTGTATTTGCTTCACGGCCACCAACGGAACTTTTGACTGCTTTTGGTCTCATCGCAGGCGGTATCCTCTTCATGGCAAGTGTACGTGATGAACGTTTAGTGGCCTTGACGATGTGAGTCTAATATTGCGGCAGAGCTCCGATACGATCAAGGCTATGATCCACCACGACCTGGATGCCATGTTTATATATACTGTGACCATGGGCGTGGTCGGGTTGCTGATGGCATGGGAGCTTCTGGTGCTTGCCGTGAAGGGCTGGGCAGTTCGCAATGCCCAGCAGACGGTGTATGGTTGAGAACAAGATCCAATCCAGCAGGGTCGATTTGCAATGCTTGTCATACTAGCTGGAAACTTGTGAGCCGAGGAGAAAGCTTTTGATCTGGCTCGGAAGGTACGAAGATAGTGCAAGGCTCATGCAGCACGTACGGTGGTGAAGCTGCGTAGTGAAGGCCTAAAGTACAAACGGCTCTTTGATCGCCAGTCAATCGGGCAAAAGTTTGGAGAGAGTTGTCCCGAGTCGAAGCACGGGCATGCTCTACAGCAAACCCGGGGTCTTCAACGGAGAAGACTGCACTGGTATTACTACTCCGTACAGCCCATTTATTCGTCAAGCCCAGGTGCAGCCACTTCTTTCACTGCCGTGGCGCGTTGTTGATCCTCCACGGAAAACTGAGAAGCTCCTTGCTGGAGCGAGTGGATGAGAAATGAAATCGAATCTGTCTTGAAGTCATGGGCACCTCTGACTTTGTCGATGTCTTCGGCCAGCTCCTTGGTCAACTGCTGGAGGTAGAGAGATGAAAACTCAGCGACTTCGCCTGCCTTAGTGTCGCCCGACATCTTGTCGCACAGGCTCAATCCGCTATGAGGCGCAATTCATTGAAGTATCGAACGACTTGCGATGTCCTCTCTCGGGTCTCGCGTTTGTAAGAAAAAGTCTGCGGCCGACGACGTGGTGGTTGGTTTGCAAGACCGCGGGGTGCCAAGTGAGAGAAGGCGAGGAGAAGGGACGGCGAGTAGGTACTACCTACTACGTGTCGAAGGGGGCCGTGGGGGTGCAAAGGCTGACGAGACTGTACGGGGCGGCTCCTACCGCACTGTGCCTTGACGTCCATGCTGGGTCGACGCCCATCTGTCTTGCTCGCTTAGTTTACGTACGCTGCGCTTTGCTGTTCTCTTGCAGCCAGATGCCGATAATTATTGTGAACTATCGAATAAAGTCTTCCATGATCCAGCACGACAGCCATGCAAATGTAGAGTCACTTGTCACATTGACACTGATTTGTTATACATGCATAGAGTTGCAAGGTGAGTAAAATGGAACAACAACGTGGAGAAATCAAATGCATTATGAAACGTCCGTCCCTCGTCCTTCTTCAAGGCAGTTCTGGTGACGGAGACACTCTCTAGGCTGAATGCTTAGCTCAAGGTGCCAGAAGTGAGATGATTCGACCGCGCTCAGTGTTTGACGCACCAACGCATTCGGGTGGTCTTGCACCGCTGCCGCGCGCCCCTGCCCAGCGGACGGGGTTACGTGCTCGTGGATTTCTTCAATGAGAAATGTACTGAAACACTGCCGAAACCTCACCCAGGCTATGTTCTTGCCTCAGCAGCAAATCCTGAATAGGCTCTAGGCCATCGTTGGTGAAATGATTCCAAGTGCTCGTATCGCCGTATAGCATGGCAGACGCTTTCATAAACTGCCTGCCGTCGGGCTTGCACCTCTTGCACTTGAACGTGTCGTGTGTGTCGCTCCGCGTGTCAGGTCTATATTGGAAGAGTTCGCGAAGGCTGTCGAGCGAAAAATGACGCTCCACGTCCTCGGCGGAATCAACCACGCAAGATGAAAGGCTCTGCTTGTGCGACTGGCGCTGGAATATCTTCTCCTCAATGGTGCCTGTCGCAATGAAGCGATAGACGAAGCAGTCCTTCTTCTGCCCGTCACGCCAGACTCGGGCCAGCGCTTGCTGGTCTGCCGCAGGGTTCCAGTCAGGGTCAAATAAAACCAGCCTGTTGGCCCCGATAAGATTGATGCCACAGCCGCCAGCCTTGCTGCTCAACAAGAAAACGAATTCATCCCCATCCGGGTCATTGAATCGATCGACTAGTTTCTGACGCTTGTTCACATTCATGGTCCCGTCGAGCCGCAGACTGCCGTATTGTCGGGAGCGGCATAGCCTCTCGAAAAGATCCAGTGTGGACGTGTAGTTGCTGATAAGAACAATCTTGTCATTTGTGTCTTGTCGAATCCGTGCTAGCATGCGATCGAGAACGAGCATCTTCCCGGAAAGGCCGGGTCTTATATCGCGATCACGTCCCCGAGCCTCCTTTGGAATATAATCGGCCGGAAAGCAGCGCTCAGAACCAGGCAGATCTTCGGCCAGGTTCAGCAGGTCAGGGTGGTTGCACAACTTCTTCAGGATATTGATTGCCTTCAGAGGCTGGCTGCCTTTACCGCGCAGGAGAGCCTGGATGTCGGGGCTTGTGATGAAATAGTTGTACAGGTCCAGCTGGAAAGTCGCTAGGTTGCAAAAGACTACGTGCTCGTATTTGACGGGCAAATACTTGGACAGAATGTCGTTGGTCCTGCGAATGAGGAATTTGTTGACAATACCGAGAAGCTCCAACGTGCAAGCGTCGCCCCTTTGCCTGTCGGCTTCGGATGCGTCGGCATCGCGTCCACGAAGTATAGGGATTTCGAAACGCTTGCGAAACTCGAGCCGAGACCCCAGAAGGTCGGGATTCGCAAAACTAGTGAGGGAGAAATACTCTGTCAGATCGTTTTGAATAGGGGTTCCAGTCAAGATCACCCGTCTAGAGACGTTGAGGCTGTTGAGTGCACTGAAAGTGTTGCTGTCTGCATTCTTCAACCGGTGGCCTTCGTCGCAGAACAAGAGGCCGATCTTGGTGTGTTTGAGCTCTTCGGCATTGAGTCGTAAGGTTTCATAGGACACTATGATGACAGGACGAGTAACCGATCGTCCGGAGGCTACAGCCCATTGGCGAAGCTGCCGGGTCAGCTCCTCTTTGGAAGCCTTTCCGTCGATGGCGAAGGGATTGATGGCATTGGGGCCAAGCCACTTCGTCAACTCATTGGCCCAGTTCTTCACCAAACTAGCAGGGCACACAACGATTGCTTTCTGAATGGTCGGTCTTCCCACTTCCGGCGATTGCTTCAACAATGTCCACATGAGAGTGATGCACTGTAGCGTTTTTCCCAGCCCCATTTCGTCCGCCATGATGCATCCGTTGGCCTTCTCATCTATCATTCCCGTCACACAGTTGTACATGAATTTTACGCCCTCGACCTGGTGCGGCCGCAGAATTTTGGCGAGCTTGGGGTCAAGGACAACAGGGACCTTTGGATAGTCTGATTCCACTTTCTTTTTTATACCAAGTATCTCTGCCAAGCTTTTGTGAACCAAAGGCGCATCCAGCTTCTCCGGTTCGCCAGCTTCGCTGGCAACTCGAGTAATGTTCTCGGGAAGGTCTTTGAGCTTGAAGTCCACCGTTGGATCGTACAGAACAATGGCGAAATCACCACTTGGGTCGTGCAACGGCTTGGCTACGAACACCGCACCTTGACGCAGGCCAAGAGTTGGGGGTGGCCGGCTCGTGTATATACAGTTGGCGCCATCTTTATCTTTCAAGGGGACGATGAAAGCCTTGCGAAAAACTGTGCCTTTATCCTTGACCCGAAACACCGGGAATCTGTTAGCGTCTCGAGTAGCCAATGCTAGGCGATCTTGATTTGTATATGGTCGGTCGGACTCGTCATTGCCATCTGCTCCCTTGTAATCGACTTTTCTGCGTTTTCTGGAAGGGCGTTGCGCTGCTGAAGATGCCACAGCCGCCCCAGGACACTTGAAAGGTCTCTGTAAGCGGCTTATGGACTCCGCCATCTGCTCTCGGCGGTTGTGTTGGTTATTCATGTCCGAGCTTGAAACGATGCTGTCTTTTGGCGTTTTCGCCTCGATCCGTATCAAATTGAAATGATTCAAGGATGAGGTAGAAGAACAGTGGGACTCCCGTGAAATCTGAGGTATTTTCAGCAGAGGTCGTCGAAGTGATTACTACTAGTTGTAAAGTTGGGAGGTCACTAGCTTCGGGGAAGTTTAGCTAGACACAAGACGCGTGCAGCGCGTCATGACCCGACCGCGAAATCACGTGGCCAGTGGCATGATTGATGCCGCACGGAGACTGAATCGGGAGCACCTAAGGTACATGTAGGTAGGTAGGTAGTACTAGTAGGTAAGCGCTGTAGGTAAGGTACCTAGTACTTCAGTGCCCACCGAGGTACCTACTAGCGATCATCGATGCAGCTATGTGCCTACCCGTCCGGCTGCCTTTCAGTTAGAGCAATTCATCCAAACCGCAATACAGCAAGGTACTGGTGGTGCAGAATACGAAATCGATACTTCACCTGCGCTAGGGGTTTCCTGAACACCTTTTACATCGATAAGGAAAGTCTGTACCTTGCTCAACCGCCTTCAGGTGTCGAGGCACAGAACGGAGCAGGTCGAGCAAGGAATGCATCATGCTTTCATATCGGCAAGCGGAAGTAGCAGGTAATTGACCTGACCATCAGGCTATCAGCACACCTGCAGCGGATGATTGAACCTCTCATCTGAGGCCTGTGCTTGCGTGCTCACAGCGACGTCCTTACAACGATCCCAAGACTGGCATACAAACATGTATCTGGGCTGACTTTGGCGCCAGTCTGTGTCCGCTGAAATCCTCCTTCCATTCTCGGGCGTCGCGAGGGACCGAGGGCGCCTTGGCTTTCCGACTTCAGGCCCGAAATCTCATGAGATTTCGAGTCATTTTGTTTCACTCATTTGTGTCGCTGTGGTGTATGAGTGATACGCGCACGTACAATTGAGGCCTCATTTGATATTTGCGACCGATTCGGAGCAATCAACCTTTGTCTCACTCATCTTTCACTTCATCTCTGCCTCCCACACCGTGGCGAGCGTCGCTCATCATGTCAGCTCGCCCTACAACACCTGCCTCGCCTAAGAACGCGAAGGTTAAGTCACCTGTTCCCGGCACGCCCATGTTTGGATGTGGTGAGTTATACAGATCATCTCGAGTTCCGGTTCTCGTTTCTCATCTGGGGAGGCTACAGAACACGTCCAAGTTCTTTTGACACAGAGTCAGGAGGTTATGAACAACTCAATATCTCACTACAAGATCATCCTGCGAGGCATCTTCGACACAACACCAATCGTGCCCCAGACTTCAACCAACGAGGAGGGCCGGCCGATAGTGTCTCTCACTTCCAATTATCTGTGCCTTCAATGTCCCACCACGGTCACAGAAGAGAGCAGGCTGAAACACGGAACTAAACGTTCGCATCGTTTTTGTATGTTCCTATTCTTCTTCCTTCGCAGCTATGCTTTCTCAGAGCCAATCGGTGATCCATGCTCACCAGGACCAGATGTCGACTCTCGAAGCGGTGTCCTGTACTGTCAAATGTGCGATGATTTGGTCTATGATCCTACACTGGAGGAGCTTCGGCTTCGTAAAATTGGAACTGGTTCATTTTCAGGTATTGCGCCCAGCCACAAAGTAGACTAGGACAATCGCCATCTGACATATGACTGGCTTTTACTCATCTCCAGGACGAAAAAGAAGGCATGACGAACTGTTCACCGAGTCCATCAAGGACGATCCCCGCTACATCACTTCCAACACTGTCAGCGCATCTTGCAGAGCTAACGGCCTGCGCGGCATCTACAACGCTGGCGCCACTTGCTATCAGAATGTCGTTCTCCAAAGCTTCCTTCATAATCCGCTGCTACGTAATTTTTACCTCAGCGACGGCCACCAGAGCAATGACTGCAATGTTCCTCACTGCCTGAGCTGCGCGATGGACGACATGTTCCAGGATTTCTTTTCTCTGGAGAATACCAACGGATATACAGCCGCAAACATACTCTCTGGCTTCTGGATCTCTGAGAATAAGGCTTTTGACAACCTGGTAACAACAAGAGAGCAGGACGCGCACGAGTTCTTCCAATTCCTGGCCGAGGAATTGCACGAAAGGAACGGCGACGGGAAGCGGCCCGAAATTGGGAGCGAGCACAGCTGCAACTGCATAATACATCAGACTTTTTACGGGAAAATGCAGACTACGACGACATGCCAGAATTGTAAAGGGACGACAAACACCGTCCAGTCTTTCCTGGATCTTAGCCTGGGACTGGATGCCTTGGTTCAAAGGAAAATAAAAAAGACGGGCCAAAAGGCACCTTTGCTGACGCTGAACGAGTGTTTGGACGAAGAGTACATCAGGTTTGACAAATGCGAATACCGATGCCATGGCTGTGCATCAGCACAGCAGGCACGACGATACACAAGCATCAAGCGCTTGCCAAACGTGCTGTCTGTGCAGCTCAAGGTTAGTTCAGAGAAAGCTGGTATCTGTCCAGCAGCATTTTTGACACATGAAATGCACAGCGATTCGAGTACAAACAAGGTAGACACGACCGCGCGGCGTCTAAGATTGATCACGCCGTCCGGTTTCCCTTGCAGCTCAACATGCTTCCGTACACGAACCGAGCTCGCAGCAGCGATCATCGTGAGAGCATGGAACTGGAGAGGTCATGTACCTACGATCTATTGAGCGTCGTAGTTCATGTAGGCGAGATCGAGACAGGCCACTACGTTTCGTACTGCCGCGTGGGCGACCAGGTAAGACCTAGCATACCTCATCGACTTGCCCCGACAAACCATTACTATCGAATTGTGCTGATTGCCGCGTCCTACCAGTGGTTCAAGTTCAACGACCATAAAGTGGAGCTGGCTAGCTTGTCGGACGTATTGGGAGCTCAGGCGTATTTGCTGTTCTACATCATTCGATCATTGGCATAGGCGAATAATAGATATAGTACTTGTGTCCAACGGCTCAACGGCCACAGAAAACACGACCATCTCCACTGACATCGAGACCACTGTGAGTAATGACTGACCTCGAGGACACATGTGTCTTCAAGCTACAAGAGATGTAAGTGTTCTTTTTTCGAACGCCTATCGGGAGCGCCTGGAGGAATGGAAGTTTCGGGTGCCAGGTTGCCCTTGCAATCATCGCGTACGCTGATCATCACACCTTTAATGACTGGCATAAGAAGTGATGCGATGAAGCTCTCGGCGCGCCTACTTATCGTTTCTCGTTGTGTTCGGACGCGGCCAATTGGATCAGCCAGGTTGAGGGATCTCTGCCCGCCATCCCCAATGGAGGCATTCGAAATTGGCGTAGCAGTAAAATTCGTTGCTCAACCCTCGTGCGTGTTGTGGTTCAAAAGTTGTTGTTCGAACACCCTCGGAAGCATACAGTCTGTTGACCAACTGTGCCATCCTCTCCCCTGTGCATATAATGACTCTACCCAGGGCATCGCCCCTCTTGAGCAACCAACGGGTCGTCAATGCCGCTGAAACGGAAATTAGTAATGTGTCCTGTACAGTAGTTGATGAGGTCGGGGCAACTCCAGAATGCTGGTGGCCCTAGTCCTCGGAGGAGAACTAAAAGCGATGTTGAATGAGCGGGATTGAAACATGCCTTTAGTCTGACAATCTTCGCTGAGAAAGGGGGGATCGCAAATGACACGATCTAGACTTGCTTTCAAGTGCCCTGTCTCAACTTTCAGTGACTTCTGCTTGTAAGATGTAGCATTGCTCCTCCGGCTAGAAGACATTTTCTCGGGGCAGCCATGCGGTATAAGGTGAAAATGAGTGTAAAAGGGTGAGAACGGGCTATAGGGCATCTTGAAGATAGCCTGCGTACCAGCGAGACGTACAAAGGAAGACTAAGAGGCTTCTGGAAGTCGTACAAGGCGAATTCGGGGAACACCTCGAATCGACGATCATGCTCCAACAACACGAGCTTTGGGCGCTCGCTCTCCGAGGTCATACGCTACATGGGGATAAGCCGAGGCGCATCAGCAAGAGTTCCAGACAAGAAGTACAGGGCGGGAATATTCCACAAAAAGAGATATAAGGGACCCAAAGTAAGAAAAAAAACACATCGTAGAAAGGGATGTAAGGAGGGTCTGTCCGCCTTACTAGCAAGTTCCGCAAGGCTACGAAAACACTCGGGGCGGATATGACGCCAATAGTTGTCGAGCTCGTAGCACCTTCAAGAAGCTGCCCCGCCAAAATGGACGCCGTTTCGTCGGAATACTGATCGAGTCCAATATCGTCAGCTAGTCAGCCCTGTTGCAAGGAGATTGGAGCCAAACGTCGACAGGTTGTCGTCGCGAAGTCAAGACGCCACGCACTGGCTCCCCCCAATACGCTCAGGCAGGATCTTAGCTGGACTATGGTCTTGGACGTACCCAGAACTGCGACTCGGTCCAGTCTTCCGTGAAGGCTTCCATGCTCAACGGCTTATTAGCCTCTGCATCGGCGCTCAGCTTGTCAAACTTGGCCTGATGGGTCTCTTGTTCCGCTTTGAACTCGGCGAGAGCTGCGAGCGCATGGGAGGAAAGGACCCTGTGTTCGGATGATGATTTATCAGTATCAGCTTTGATCAATTTTCTTCGCCCGGGAAGAGTGGTTTCTTTTACAAGGGCTCATCGTCGCTGTCCGCCATGGTAGATTTTGGTCCGAGGGACTGGCTGAGGAGGAATGACTAGAGCTTTTCAGCTTCAGTCACAAAGATGAGCCGACAGTCGCAAAAAGTCCAAATGATGCAGTGTGATAGTTGAATGTCCCACGTTCCCGAAGTCTCAAGAACGAGTATTTTCCTGGGGGGCTTTTTTTTTAACTCTTCGCAACTTAAAGCCCGTGGCCGAACGGACCTCATCCATTGGGCTGTTACCCATTCCAGTCTCCACATGCACCCTTATGCTACGGTCTTCTAACAGTCTTCATGAGCCGTAAGTCCAAAGAAAACTTCTTTAATTGAGAGAATCCATTGCGCGATGCGACCGAGGGTACTTAGAAGCTGTACAGTCGGGCCAAGTGCGCTCATCTAGTCTACAGAATCGGCGTCCTATTTACACCCTCCACGAACGTTACCAGTTCCACGCCCATTCCCTCCAGAGGGTTCTCGTACCGTCTACTACCTTGGTCCAGCCGCTCACAACTCATCCAGTACATGTATGTATTTCTTGTCTTCCCTCTTCTCCTTCTCCGTGGCGGGTGGCAGGTCGTAGTAGTTCTGACTGCGGTATCCTTGCTGCGAACAAGTTAGCGACTCTATCCGACGGCGTCTTTTGTCTCGCAGCCAGAGCAACGCACCAAGTAATGATATGTAAAGTCTGCAATATCGCCGGGGTCAATGCCTAGATCTCTGAAAGTTTTGGCGCTTGGGTCAATGACTTGGTCCAGAAATTCTCGCTCAACCTCGTCAGGGGACATAGTGTGCCACCACAGGGCTCGGTTGAGGATTCCTGCTACGGGCTTAAGAATGGCCTTTGGCATGTTGATGTGACGCCTCTGCTTGAAGATTTCCTTGTCCACCAAGGCAGCAATCTGTGCCATGGTGTATTCCTTGGGTCCATACAGCTCAAAAGTCTCGCCTGCTGTCGAGTCGTCGTACAGCATCTTTTCCAGGGCGGCGCCGACGTCGATCGACTAAAGCTCGTGTTACTATCGCGAGGGGTTGGAGCCACATCGTGCTAGATTCTTCCACTTACATGCACCGGCCGAAACTTCTCTTGCATGTTGTTCGCCGTGAACAGGTTCAGAACAGAGGCCAATTTCAGGAGTAGGTTATCCTCAAATCCAAACAACGGTGATGGTCTGACAATTGTCGTTTCGGGGAAGATGCTTCGGGCAGCAAGTTCACCTCGTCCCTGTTTATTGTCAGAAACAATGAGGGTTTTTAGAGCCCAAGAAACCCGGGCTGAACCTACCTTTGTCGCATAAAACTCCGACTGTGACTTCACATCGGCGCTGTGTGAGGAGACGTGGATGTACCGGGCCACATCGAATTTTGCCACGGCCTCAGCGATTCGCTCGGTTCCCTCAACGTGAACATCCTCCAATGTGAAGTTTCTAATTCGGTTTAGTATCGTCGTAGATCTGTCATCACTCATGTAACGAACTTTGTAGCGTAGTCTCGCCCGACGAGATTGTAAACGACATCTGAGTGCCTCACACTGGCCTCGATGGATGGTGTGTTCCGTAAATCATACTCCTATCAGAATTGTTACCGACCGGTATGACAAGAATACGGTGTTTCCCACATACAATGAATACAACTCGACCAAGATCGCCCGTCACCTTCAGGTGGCGCTTCGTCATTTCTTCTCGAAAAGGTACGACTACCGTGCATCCTTGCCGAGCTAAATGACGGCGTGAGTAGTCATCCCAGCTATAGTAAGATCACAAGTATGTAACGCACCGAGTCGGTTGACAATATATCGCCCTAATTGCCCGGTGGCCCCGAAGACAGTCGCCGTATGGCCTGGATCCATGTTGAGCGCATTTTCGAAGACAGAGTTTGAGCTTCAATACTCACCACCGAGCGATGATCTGTTATTGATGGCGTCAGTCACAAGCTATTCCAGGCCAAAGATACGATGCGACACACCTTCCACCCTCTACCCGAATGACAGGCTTCCCTGTCCTGGTGATGGAGACGTCGGACAAAAAGCGCTTGCCGGCGACATTGCGGGCGACGGTACGCGCCGAACGCGCGTTGACGAGAGGCGAGGCCATCGTTGTAGCCAATTAGTATGCAGAAGCCCAGAACGGACCCTTTTACTTGAGCTTGCCAAGAGCTGCAATGTTAGACCACGGTGTGTCGTCGATGGAAGATGTCGTCCGATGAACATACTGGGGGCGTCCAGACAGCATGCTCGACGAAAATCGGTGTCACGTGCCATCTTACAGAGGACCTCGAAATTGGTGTGCACTTCAAAGGGTACATGGGTACATAGGTAGAGCTACCTCAGACCCTTCGAAGCTTGGCGCAGGCACCGTAGGCTACCGCGTCTGCGTACCACCGTTCCCTTGGAAGGGTAATAGTGGTTGGCATGCCTATAGGTAGGCACGGCTTCGTATCACAAAAACCTCCGTCTTCAAGTCATCAAAAACAGTGCACTCTTCCCAGGATCTTCCTCTCCAATATTTCGCATGTACCTACGGTAGAAAAAGCTCTTACGGAACTCTTGAATGACGTATTACGGCCATTCTCTCGCCACGCACTGATCTAAACCCATCGAGAAGCTGGATACATCAGCGAGGACGACGACGACGACGACGGCTTCAGCTTCCTTTGCTCCCAATTGACCATGAACATCGATACGATTCCAGATTTTCTCGCGGAACAGCGAGATGAGGCGCCTGAGGAGCTACAAGGCCTCGTGCTTGATTTCGAAAACTTCTGGGAGCGAAAACTGTGGCACCAGCTCACCGACGCTCTCGTCAAGTTCTTCAGTCATCCCGGCAGCGAGCCTCAGCGATTAGCCTTCTATAAGGTCTTCATTTTGAGATTCGCAGACAAAATCAATCAACTGAAGCTGGTGGATCTCGCATTGAAAGCTGCAACACAATGCAAAGGTGCGGACATGGGCGCTCCCGTCGCCTTGAAAATGACAGCGTGCACTGACAGGAGACCCCAGACGATACTGAACGCCTCTCCTTCCTTCAATCGGTGGTGCAGAAAGTCGACAATGAGAATTCCCAAGATGCCTTGGTCTTCGCCTCGGTTGCCGTTGCACGCGTGAAACTGAGTTTGAATGATCTCGACGATGCGCGAAAAGACTTGGACGATGCGGAGCGCATATTAGACTCGTTCGACTCCGTGGAGACCATCGTTCACGCCGCCTTCTATGATGCCAACGCCAGCTATTATCAGGTTCGTCTTTCCTTATTGCGACGTATTTGCTGCGTATCCTGTTGATGTGACTGACGGGCATGACCAGCGCAAAATGGATTTTGCCAACTACTACCGCACCGCCCTCCTATATCTCGCTTGCATTGATCTCTCGACAATGTCGGGGGAAGAACGCCATAGACGAGCCTACTACCTCAGTGTCGCCGCGCTCGTATCTAACAGCATTTACAACTTTGGCGAGCTGCTTCTGCATCCCATTCTGGATGTTTTGGCCCAAAGTGAAGACGATGCATGGTTGCGAGATCTACTATTCGCATACAACAGCGGCGACCTCACCGCCTACGATGCTCTTTCCGACAACATAACCTCCAACAAACTCCTCAACGAACACTCCACGCATCTTCGGCAGAAAATCTACCTCGCAGCCCTCACAGAGGCCGTATTCCGCCGGCCTCCTCACGACCGAACCATGACCTTTGCAACGGTGGCTCAAGAGACAAAAGTATGCCCGGACGAGATCGAGCACTTGATTATGAAGGCACTTAGTTTGGGTTTGCTGAGAGGGACAATCGATCAGGTGGACGAGGTGGCACATATTACATGGGTTCAGCCCAAAGTCCTCGACATGAAGCAGATCGGAAACATGCGCCAACGACTGCTCGACTGGGACTCTAACGTCAATCAACTTGGAAACTGGATCGAGTCGGCCGGCAAGGACGTGTGGGCGGCGTAGAAGGTGCAGAAATGTGGAGAGCAGGTGGCAGCTTTCATGTACCATAGAGGCGCCAACAGAGATTCATGCATAATCGATGGCCGTATGCGAGCTCACTATAATTGTGAAAGAGAGCCTGGTCGGCTAGAGAAGCTGTGAAGGGGGAAAACGGACGTGGCACGCCACGCTGGGGGGCTATTGACCCTTATGAGGAACCCCCCCCCCCCCTCCCGGGGCCTCCATTTTCCTACGTAACAGGAGCCTATTCACACTCGTACGGTAGGACACTGATTGGTTCCGCCGAGGAATGTAATTGCATGGGAGAATCGCGTTTCTCAGGGATCTGGTGGTCTCAAATCTCTATGAAACTCAACGAATCTTGTACCATCGCCTCTAGCGGCACCTCTAATCCGACACGTTGCCTAGCACGATGATCATGCCAATCAACCATGCCGGCCACCAGATACACCAAACCACCACAGAAGTATACATACCCCAAATGTTCCATCCGAAGCTCGCCTCTTTGAGTACCTCGGCAACAGACACGCCCCCGTAGTGCGAAGCTGCAAACACCACGACTGGGGGAGCGACAGCGCTTACAAGCCCCGTCAATAGATACCGCGGGACGATACTCCGGCAGGGCTGAACCAGTGCAAGAGGGCTAGCGAATAAGCCAACGAGGAGGGCCAAGGAGAAGTTGAGGGTAGCTAGAGTGGCCAGAGCCATGCCCAGGATGAGTAGAGAGAAAGATTTCAGGAGCTGGAAGTATTCGGCTGTGGGTGTGCAAATGGTGGCATGAAGATGAGAGATGAAGGACGGGAGAGCCATCGATGCGAGAGAGAACAAGTAAAAGGCGGGCGAGAGAGCCTAGAATCGTCGCACCGGGTCAGACAGCTGTGTTCAAAAACAGTGAGGGAGTGTAATATTTGCTCACCTTTGCGGGCAGGTGGTTGAACATGAAGAGAGGTATTGTGGATGCGGCGTGTGAGCCAATGACTATGCCGAGAGGTAGGAGGAGGCCGCGTTCGGTGCTTGAACTTGGCAGCGTGTCGACGACAAGAGCAGGCACTCTCTCTGCGGACTTCTCATCAGACTGTTGTGACGATGCTTGATGGGACGAACCATTCTTCTCGATTGGAGTCTGTCCGCTTTTGACCCAAAGAAAAATGGCCATTATGGTGAAGTTGGCCGCGAGAAGCATCGCACTGGGCAAATACGTGCCTATGCTGACGAATCGATCTTTTTGCATTAACAGGTAGAAGAAGAAGCTCTGGTGAAGGTGCTCGAGCAAGTTGTTCAAGCTTCTGAAAGTGCCTTCGACAACACGTCCCATGGCCATCTCGTCTTGCCAGCCTTGACCGTACGGCTGTAGTGTGACAGCATCGACATGGTACGGAATGAAGCTGCTGTGTGGTCCCGCTGCCATGCCCAGGCCCTGGTTCAGCATGCCTCGAAGCATCGTTTGCAACCGGGCAGTGTAGCCCCCGTCGTGATGCTTCAGGTTCTGAATGGCGGTGCCCATGCCCATTTGGCCACTGGCAATATTGACGATGGAGTTGATGACGTCGAGATTAGGCAGCTGGCCGTTGGTGCCGTCGTAGATGATGTGAATTCCTTCGAACCTCTCGTTCGAGGGGTAGTCAATTGCGAGGGCACCTTGCAGCGCTCCGGATTTGAGTGGGAGGGAGGCAATCTGCTTCGAGTCGTGAGCATCGTGGTATGCATCCACCCAGGCCTGAGTGCCGGTTCTGCTGTCCGGGGAAATGAGGATAATGATGTCTTTGGACCATAGAGACCATCCTGTCGCCGGCTCGTCAGCGTATTATGCCCTAAGTGAAGAGGGAGGGAACTGAAGCCTGTGCCACCAAAACGTACGCTTGAAATAGCGAGCCAGCGTCAATGCCAATGCAACGCCGTTTTTGTTCAACAAGTTGTCGATGCTGC
This sequence comes from Torrubiellomyces zombiae, assembly GCA_018831705.1. NCBI lineage: Eukaryota > Fungi > Ascomycota > Sordariomycetes > Hypocreales > Ophiocordycipitaceae > Torrubiellomyces > Torrubiellomyces zombiae. Next base: position 42,383 of record JADHZA010000135.1, read on the forward strand.
GCCAAGCGGCAACCAGAACAATTGCCTCGGTAGCGTCGCCACGGGGAGCTTGAAGTATGCCGTACAGATTTTCGCCGCTGTACTCTTCGCCAGCCGAGTAATAGGTGTAGTTTTGTCGTCCAACTTTGATTCCCACGCCGCTCAGGATGCTTTCGAGTCTATCGTTTTTCCTACTATGCGTCAGTTGCGCTGAGCAAGCTCGGGGCGAATTTAGAGTGACGCGCAACTCACAGATACCCATCGCTTTCAACCAAAGAGTCGACCTCCTGGCCGTAAGCTCGAAAAATGTTTTGTTCGCTGCCGCCGAAGTACGTATGGACCTGGCCCGGAAGAAGGGCATTTTCGGATATGTAAGTCCTCCGAGAGTAGTTGTCGAGTGGTAGGAGCAGTAGCCAGACCACGCCAACGAGTATGCAAATGAGAGATAGATACGGCGGCAGTCGAAGCATGCGCGGATCGCGACGTAGAGAGAGCGCGGAAGCTGAGTGGTCAGAAACATCAGCGCCCGAGCATTGATGGACGTTTCGAGGGCATAGTTCGGGTCCGAGAACATAAATCGATGCAATAGCAACTTACCCAGCAAGCGTGACATTTTGGCCGATTTTCACAACTGAATTGTCAACAATCAAGAGAGCGAGCTTCTCCCGAAGCAGGGCGAGCTGCAATGACACTTGCCCTCCGGTGCTGGATAAGGCGACTCTCCACGTAGTAATTGCATGCTCCCCCCAAGAACGAGTCTGGTCCGCCGGGACGCGAACCAAAGCACGTGGCAAGCTACTACTACTACTACTTGTATTTACGACTGTTAGTGATTACTACTCCGTACTCGTAGTAGTAACAAGACGCTGCAGGGTAACCGCCCACCTATTCGGCTCCACCGCATGCCTACGTAGGTGGGTATTACGTCTTATTCGCCCATGGTTCATTCATTCATTCATTCAATCCTTTGGTAATGGGTAGAGTGCGTGAGTGCCTAGCCGATACTCAGGTTGCTGTTATGACACAACATTTCGCGCATTTCACCCGTGATAGAAAGACGCCCTGAGCTTCTGGGCCAAGTACTCGATTGTTGTGCAAGACAGACACTGTACCGTTGTGTCCTGCAGATCCGTAGGTATGCTTAAACATCTACTTCCTGCACCGCCGAAGCACCGATAAAATGCATTTACAAGTCAAAGTCAGGTTACCCAGAACCAAAAATTATCATATCCTCTATGAAATATGACCAGGTGATGATGCCATAACCGGGTAAAGCGCATCGCTCATCTCCGTCTTCTGACAATATCCACATGCGCTGGCTGCCATGGCGCTTACGGGCCCAAACGCTGATTTTTGCCAACAAGCTCGACGGCCGGACTACCCCCGGTTCTCGTACTGGACGGCAGGACTCCGAACCGACCGTACGTCTTCTGATCAACACTAACGTAGTGCGGAAGAACGGCCAGAAGATTCAGTCGGGTTTCGACCCATCGCAGAGCCCGCTCGGGAGGAGCGAGAATCTTAAGGTAGCCGAGCCCAACTGTAAAGACTGTCGTTAGCAAGAGCAGCATTGTGAAAACGATGGGAGCTGCCACAAAGAGTAGAGAGATGCGCTTCCATACAGAGATATCCGACGCCCAACCCGCATAGGTGTCCGAAAAGGCTGCTGCCGGGTATCAACGCCCCGATGACAAAGATTACGAGCAGCGGCGTGGTCCACGTCGGGATATGATACGTTGCGATGATCAAGTGCGGATTTGACCTATATGTTCGTATGGCTTCCATCCCAAGTAGCAAGAAGACCCATAGACTGTTCGCATCGTATTAGTTTCCATCTCGCAACTCCACAAGCCAGAGGTTCGTCGGCTCCTCACCTAGCCCCCATGACGGTGGTGTTCATGCGAAAAATCCATAGTTCGATGATGAGATATAGGACGGCCGGAATGGTTGTAAGGGCTTTCAGTTAGAGGTTAGAATATTTCGAATGATAGAAAGGGGGGTTCGGGCCAGTTACTTACGACCAAAGAAAAGAGATAGGGTCGTCAATGTTCCGTGTTCATTCTCAAAACGCTCCATCAACGGGGTCAACGCGATCACGTTGAGCGCAGCATGAAAAAAGTTCAAATGAACCAGTGGAAAAGTAGATAATCGGTATCCTGTTGAGCGCTTATCAGCACGGCGAAGGGGCGCGGTTCGGAGCCATGGATGCGCTACCTGATGCAAATGTGATTTTGTCGGGTATCAGCGCGCCCCATCTCTTTACACTCCACCACGGCAGAAGGCTCAGCAGCCATACGAGAACGATGATCAGAACTATTGCCCGAGTGAAAAGCGGTAGTCGAGAAGCGTAGGAACGAGCTCGCAGAACGTTGACGCCGCGAACGCTAGGCATACTGGCCGCGCATGTGAACTCGGGCACGGAGGGAGACGTCCCCCAAGCTTGGCGGAGAGAAGTGGCGACAGTACCTCCGTTAAGTCAGATGGGTCGAGAATAGGGGCTGGTATCTAAGGTTCTCGCAGTCTTCTGGCCCTGATCGGCAACTGCACTCGAAACTAATAATGAATCTCGACGAGTCGTTCTGGATATTTGCTTACGGAGTTTCTGGCCCCCGACGTAGGTGGACACTGGTGTCAGTTTATTATCACTATCACCACGTGATCCAGCCCATACCTTGGTCAGCCTCTAGTACAGATAGTTACAAGTATTAATGCTAACATTACCGGTATCAGTGGTAGGTGTGCATCAATGACCATGGCTTTGCCATAAAAATCGGTCGTTATTATGTTCCCGACGAATGCACTCTTGGTTCAGTGCGCACATTGGGTATGGCGATTGCCGTCCGAGAAAAATGCCACCCTTCCTAACAGACTGTGCTCAGATTGCGGACTTGAAAACTGACCCCAGGCTCCAGCAGAAACTAACATCGCATAACGAAGATGCCGTAAGATGGAAAATTCTTTATGCTGTACAATCTAGAGTAGTACACAAACAACTGCTCGCAGGCCTCCTGGAAGCAGGTAAAATCAAAAGGTACTCTAGACGGTTTGCAGAGGTTGCCAATTTCCCTTCTGTACCAACCCGCGCCTCAACTCGAATTGCACACCGGATATCAGCCTTGCCATGAAAACGACCCCTTCCAACCATGGCCACGTCTCATACATTCTTCGACTATTGTCTTCCCGCCTTCGCTGCCATCGTGTTCAATGCGCTTCCATTCTCGAACCACTCGATTTGAGCCTCGTTGAATGTGTGCTGCAGCGGGACCTCGAAGGCTTTGCCGTCCTTCGGATGAACGACCATGGTAATTGGCTTACCCACAGCGAGCTGTGTGCAGAGAATATCAACCTGAGTATCGTGTTAGCAAACTTGTTCCCAAGATGAAACCACATGTTCCCTGGCTCTGGGCTTACCTTGTCATCGGGCTTGATTTTGTCGTAATCAGCGGGGTCGGTAAAAGTGAGCGGCAGCATTCCCTGTTTCTTCAAGTTCGTTTCATGGATACGGGCGAAGCTTCGCGTGACGATGGCAAGCCCCCCAAGGTGTCGAGGTTCAAGAGCTGCATGCTCACGAGAGCTGCCCTCTCCATAGTTCCAGTCGCCAACGACAACCCACTTGATTCCCTTCTTCTTGTAGTCTCGTGCAACGGCAGGTACGGCGTCCCACTCCCCAGTCGTGAAGTTCTTGATTTTGTTGGCTTCGTCGTTGGCTTCGTTAATAGCACCGATCAACATGTTGTTGGAAATGTTGTCAAGATGACCGCGATACTTGAGCCATGGGCCGGCCATGGAAATGTGGTCAGTCGTGGTTTTTCCCTTGGCCTTGATCAAGATGGGGATATCTAGAGCGTCTTTTCCGTCCCACGGCTGGAAGGGCTGCAGGACCTGAAGGCGATCTGAAGAGGGTGACACCTGGACGCTGACCGAGGCGCGTTCCTTCGGAGGAGCTTGGTAAGTATCGTTTCCAGGGTCGTAGCCATTGGCGGGAAGGCCGTCGCCAGTTGGGGGCTTTAAGAGGAACTCATTGCCGTCCTTGTCCTTAAGCTTGTCTGCCAGAGGGTTGAAGTGCAGCGATCCGGCGATGCTCAAGGCCACGACCAAGTCGGGGGAGGTCACGAAAGAGTGTGTGGCGGGGTTGCCATCATTTCGGCCAGTGAAGTTACGGTTGTACGATGAGAGTATAGAGTTGGCCTCGCCCTTCTTAACATCCTGGCGATCCCATTGCCCGATGCAAGGGCCACAGGCATTTGCAAGTACGACGCCACCAAACTCTTCGAACGTTTGCAACTGGCCATCACGAGCAATAGTGGCTCGGATCTGCTCAGACCCAGGGGTGACTGTGAAGGCAGCCTTGGCCTTGAGTCCGTGGTCGAGGGCATCGCGAGCGATGGACGCAGCACGAGACATGTCCTCATACGAAGAGTTGGTGCAAGAGCCGATCAGACCGACTTTGAGCTCCTCAGGCCAGTTGTTGTCCTTGACAGCCTGGCTGAACTTGGAAATTGGCGTGCCCAGATCAGGGGTAAAGGGCCCGTTGATGTGCGGTTCCAGTTCGGACAAGTTAATCTCAATCAACTGATCATACTCGGCGCCTTTGTCTTCGCGAAGCTCTGCGGCATAGCTGCGAGCGAAATCGCCGATGTCCTTGCGCTTTGTTGCAGCCAGGTAATCGTACATTCGATCGTTGAATGGGAAGACAGAGGTCGTTGCGCCAATCTCGGCTGTGTCAGGTCAGAATTTTGATTCATCAAAGTAAGCATGGTGTCTTCAACTTGCCTCCCATATTGCAGCAGGTACCCATCCCAGTGGCGCTCAGGGTGTCAACACCTGGACCATGATATTCGACTATGGCACCAGTACCGCCTTTGACCGTCAGAATATCGGCGACTTTCAGAATGATGTCTGCACGTCGCAAGCACGTTAGTTCAATGATGCGCTAAGAGGAAGGAGGCGTTGTTTGCAATAGAAACGAACCTTTGGGAGCGGTCCAGCCGGACATCTGGCCGGTCAGCTTGACACCAATCACCTTGGGAGCCTTGAGCTCCCACGGAAGGTTCGCCATGACGTCGACGGCATCAGCACCACCAACACCGATAGCGCACATGCCCAACCCGCCGCCGTTGGGGGTGTGAGAGTCCGTTCCGATAAGAAGGCCGCCGGGGAAAGCATAGTTCTCCAAAAGAATTTGGTGGATGATGCCGGAGCCTGGGCGCCAGAAACCAATGTTGTATTTAGCGCAGGCAGAGGACAGAAAATCGTAGACTTCTTTGTTGATACTGACGGCACGTGCAAGATCCTTTTCGCCACCGACTTGAGCCTCGATCAAATGATCACAATGGACGGTAGCGGGGTTGGCTACTTGGTCCATGCCGGCGGACATGAACTGCAGGATTGCCATCTGCGCGGTGGCATCCTGGCAAGCCACGCGATCCGGCCGAAGCTTGAGGTATGACTTGCCACGCTCAATCTCTTGGCCATGGGGATCGTCTAGATGGGAGTAAAGAATCTTCTCGGCGAAGGTCAAGGGTCTGTTTAGGCGGCTTCGCACGATGGCCAAATTCTCCGACATCTTCTTGTAGTTGATGAAATTGTTGTCCTCCCAGTTGTTTTGACGAACCTAGGACATAGAGTGAGCCCAGTCAGTCCATGATTCCAAGAGCGCTTCATTTTTCAGCAGCTGAAGCCAAGCTGCCAGTGCCGCCACTATCTCGCCGCAATTAAGGGCGACAGCCAACTACATCGCCACAGAAAGTAGAGAGGTTCTAACCTTGCGGTCCAGAGGAGAGTCGGAGACGGTGGCAAGACGGCGAGCGCCATTGGCCACGCCGCCACCGAGGACGCGACCCCGGGCGAGTTTGCCCAGAATCTGTCGGGAGGCGAGCATGGTGGACGAGGGCCAAGGTAAGGCCTTCCAGAAGACGAAGAGGAGAGGATCTACGGCGATGAGGGAGAAGGATGCCGCTCGCAGAACGCAATCCGGCTCGAAGGCCAACAAGTTGTAGAGAGAGTCAAAAGGACGACGACGGGTTTCGAAGAAGGGGAAGGAGAAAGGCCGCGAGGGTGGAGAGCAGTGTTTTCGTCCATGCGACACAACCCACGAGCCAGTGCAACAAGCAACCAGCGAGACAAGAGCCAGATGTTACCGAGCACTGTGGAGCCCGGGGGGCAAGCCAGAACAAGCTTCACGAGTTCCCAAGGTTGCATGGGAGCCCCCAGTGGCCCTTGGCCCGGGCCAGCCTGGCGCCGCTGGCTCCCTTTTCGCCGCTGAGGGAAATGGCCACCTAGGCTAGAAAGTACGTACCTTGTACCGGTAGCTCTGCCTACGGGACTGAGCAAACGAAGTTTCAAGTACTTCGCTGTCCCGATCACAAGCAAGTACAAGTAGCCGTCGCTCGCGCCGATGGTAGACAGACCCACGCGCTGGATAGGCTTGGTTGGTTTCGCCGCAACCAGTGCAGCCAATCATGAGCATGGAGAAAATAATCCACGGTGATTCCGTGTCGTCATTTTGCTGCCGACTCAACGAGCCCCTCCTTTACACGGCTTGTGCAAGACGTGGTAAGGAGCACGGAGAAGAAACAGCGCAAACCGTTAGGGAGTTCATTGGTCAAACGTGTCTTGCAAGGCAAAGCACGAGAATAGTTGATTGATTCAACGTAGCTACGGAATTTAGGCAACAAATGCTGAATTCTGTTAGCGATGGAGGTCAGGATTCGGGTTGGTATTTGCCCCGTCCGTCCACCAACCATCTCATGGGGTCGTTGCATTGAAGCTCTTCTTTTCATCGTGAAGCAATTACTTGCAGAACAGATCCCTTCGCCTTAGGTTCAGACTGGGCGAGAGAAGCAACGTCATCATCCGCGCCCATCGAGAAAGCCAGCCGTGTCAGCCCGCACTGAAAATTGCCTGATATCGTTACGCACCACCGCACTTTGTTGTAATTACACAATTAATGACCGGCCGATGAAAATCTCACGTTGCGGCAGTGACGAGAGTGACAGTGCTCCACCTGACAGGGGAATCCCCTCCCCCATCCCCCCTCGCCCCGTGTATTTATTACCTACCATTCGTGCCAGTCAAGCACAATTATTCATGCATCGACCTCGGCAGCAGGACTTGACGGCCGAGATTGATCTTGTTTGGGCGGAAATCCTCGGACCGTCCTCGGTCGCCGACGGCGGTTAGCGCGTAAACCCGCTATTCCACCAGCGAGCGCAAATTTGTTAGCCCTGCATGCCCTGTTCATTTTTTTTGGGGGGGGGGGGGGGGGGGGG
>JADHZA010000136.1:0-49586 GCA_018831705.1 Torrubiellomyces zombiae
TACAAGTATGTACATATTACATACATCAGTATTGAGGCAGCACGGCCTGTTTGCTCGTCCCGCATCCGTCAGCATGGATTCACGCTCGGACACTCTGGGGTTTGGGGTTGCGGAGGTCCAAACTCCTCCCCCAGCTCCCAGCTCCCAGCTCCCAGCTCCCAGCTCCCAGCTCCCTGACCCCTGGCCGCCCTTTCGAAGGGAGAACAGTGCGACCCTGTGCAAACAGTGGTGCGGCGGTTGGGAACGACTGGAGCTCTTCGCCGCCAAAAATAGCAAATAACCAGTCATAGCCGTGGGGGGGGAAGCAAACAAAAAGATGATGCGAAACACTTGTCCGACGCGGGTGACATACATACATACATCCAGGGAGCAGCACTCACTCGTGCGGGAACTCGTCTCGCCTGTGCAGCCTCCTTTCTTTTCCTCTTCACGCTTTGCGCCTGATGCTGCATCTCGTCCCATCGACGTTTTCTTTACCGGTAGGCCTGAACAGTTGCACTGACCAGAAGTTCGTTATCAGAAATGACCATTGCCATCGCCATCCGAGATGCAGGTACATACATACAGGGAGCGACTCGACGACTCTCTCGTCCTGGACAGCAGCAAGTGCCTTTGGTGATGGCGCCCAAAAGAAAGCCCAACATCGTTTTCCGTTCACCGGCTCGACACATCCTGCTTCCGAGTCAACGTGTGTCGTCATCCCATACGTTCCCGCAGCCTGCATCTTGACCGGCCGCAATGCGTGTCTCGCCCTCCATCTACATACATACGCCATCATGCACGATCTGCCAGTGCCTCTCCCTCGCACCGCCAACCAAAGTCTTCGACGACGGCCCGACACCCCCTCCCTCCCGGGTTCTCATGTCTTGGGCACAACTTGCGGCGGCCTTCTTCAGCCAAATCCATCTTTTTTTGTTTTGTTTGTTTTTCCTTTCCTTCACCGACTACCATACACAGCATCTTTGGTCCAATGCAGCTACGGCCCGCTCGTGCATCGGTAAATCAGGGAACCGCTTCCGGCTGCTGGCCACATATGTACGTATGTACATACGAACGAACGAACTGGCATGGGCCATGATACGCATGCACATGGCAATCGCGATACGATGTGAACACTACATAGGTAAGACGCAGGTGATTTCGGAATGGCGGCTTTTCGATGCTTCATGTAATTATGTAGATCTTTTTTGTTTTTCCTCACACCGCGGAAGCCCGGGCCTGGCTTGCTCGTCTCTTTTCCCATCTCAGCTCGCCACGCTCGCCAACTAGTACGGCTTCATCGCCGGGTTGACCCATAATAACCCAGCGTGTCGGTAACAGCACGGACATGATGCCCATGTAATGCTTGTAAAATCGTACTGCAAAGCTGTACCGGCGCGATCGTTGGGACCTTTTCCTGCCCGATGTTGATCGGCGCAATATCGCAACAGTCTACCTGCTGCGTCGTTTGCACCTACCCTGAAGCTGAAGCGGAACCAGATGGTTTACGAGATTGAGTATTTTGAGATGTGAAGAGAAGAGATCGCCCTAACTAGTCAGCAAGTTTCGAACTTGACTTGTTGTCTTCGCGTCCAAAAGATCTCCCTTTGATCCTTGATAATCTGCGCTCGTTGCGACATTGTCAGAATGCTTACTGCGCTGGACAAAAGTGAGCAGACTATCACATGAAAAGCGCGTTTTGTGATGTATCAGCTACCCCATTAGATCTAGCTGTTCTTTGGAAATGATACATTGTTCAATGGAAATCCGTTCGCAATAAACAGCGACAATTATCATGCGGGATGATTTTCCGAGCCAGAGACTCTTCCTACCGTCGATCCAATACCGCAGCCCTGACGGTCAAAGACGATCAACAGTTCTTGATTGCTCAAGGCGTCTTGGTCCTGGCAGTTCTTTAGAATCGCTTATACAATACCCTCGCCTGGAAGCAGTAGGCGATCTGGTATGCGAGAGTTTCAAGAAACTAGCGCAGCCTTGAATGCTAAAGTGTATGTTTCTACAACCTGCCAACTACATGATCGCAGAATACAGTGCTCTTGAATGAGCCTTGTAAGACGAAAGAGCGCTGGGGCCTTTCCGTCACATCATCCATTCAACCAGGCTACGACGAGGTAGGTCATAATCGAACCGACAAATGCCAACGCCAACAACGCCATTGCTAGAAAATGCGGTTCCCCAAAATGCAAGCCGGAGAGGGCCGTCTAACTCCGTAGCGCATCCAGCCGGTTCCTCATCTGATCCATCATGGCCTCTGCATCCTCCTCCTCCTCTTCCTCTTCCTGCGCCGCGACGGGCTTCTGCGGTTCGGGAACAGGTGCCGCAGGTAAGCTGGTTTCCTTCTTGCCCTTGAGGACCTCGCTCAATATCTTGTCCACCTCGCCTTCTGCCTCTTCCTCCAGAAGCGTATCCCCATCCTCGGGTAATGTGTCATCGACCATCTCCTCAATAATACCTGCCTTCATCAGCTCCACGCTCAATTCGCTCATCGTCTGCGTCAGGTCGGGTAGTCGGATGAGTTTGTTGACGTCCTTCATGATGCCAACGCTAGCCTTGATGGAACCCTCAATCTTGCGCACGGCAAATGCCTCGTTGACCTGCATCTGGACCGAGTTGATCTGCGCCTTGGCCGTGAGGAGGCGGGACGTGGCGCGGCGCCTCATCACGAGTTCGCGGGCAAAATCTCGGACTTCCTTTTGCGCTTGTTTCGCGCGCGCTGGGTTTCTCTGAGCCCTCTTGTCGGCTTGGATGATGTAGCTTCTCGCTTTGTTCTCGGCTTGTTTGGACGCTACAATATCACGGTCGAGCTTTCGGATGTTGGTGCGGAGGAGGGCGTTGCATTTTCGGACCTGGTCATGGTGGTACAATCAACGCCTGCGCAGAGAAATTAGGTCAGGATATTGATTTGAAGCACATACCTGGGCCTGGGGATCTGGCTTGGCAAAGATGGCCTTGAATGTCTCCATGGTTAGAGAAGACGGTGCGACGGTGCAAGCTTCTCAAGGCTCTTGGTGCCGGAGACAGCAGTGCCTGGTACGGCTGCGCAACACGGACACGACTCGTTGGCGTTGCGAAAGTGTGTAAGGATCTCAATGCCGCAGCTCTAGTCGACAGTCGAACCGGGCAGCAAGCAAATGAAGCAAGGCTCCCTGATGTGCAGTGTGGATGACGTTGGCATTGACGTGCGCTTAGGCTTAGCACAGTGGGCGTCAGGCAAGGCTGCGACCCCACTTGGCAATGCTGGGCAGTATGTGAGTGAAGTGCAAGTAAAGACTCCGTGAGCCAGTGCTTGCCTGCCATATCACGTGCAAAGGAAGGTAGGTAATGAATACAAATAGTCCTAGTAGTATTAATAGAATTCACAGAGACCTATCGATAACCATCATGGGAGTTGTGACCGTTTAATGGTGAAGACAGCAGGCGTTGAGTTGCATCTCAGTCTTCTGAGAAGCATGGGCCTATTCGGGCAACTCAAAGTAACAATGCGGCTACCATCGAAAAATAATGGAGCTGTAGTAAGGGGTGATAGCCAGATACCAGTTGCGAGGCGAGTCAGGCGACCGAGGGCCGTGATAGGCGCAGTAGCTCACTATCAGTAATACGTAATGAATGAAGACCTCAGCCTCGCCCATGCCCCAGCGGTTGCCCCTCCTGCACCCACAGCCCAGCCTAAGCTGCTTTGTGTGTTTGCGGTGGACCGAAATTCTTTCGGCCTCTTTCTGAGACTTTCCACACGCTGCCGCAGTTGCTCGGACGTACCCCAACCTCGGGCCCTGACTTTTGACCTTCACCACCTTTCTCCCTCCGCTCCCTACCTTTCAATACCGTGAGGACTCACCCTGAATCACTGTTCCGAAGCACCTGCAGCTTCAATCGCCACATCAAATCGCCCTGCTTCTGTCCTCGGCTGACTTTGCGGGTCGACAGTTCCCGAAGACGGACCTACTCCGCTTTCCTCCAGCTCCCAACCGCCCGCTCGAACATGGCCGAGACTGCTACACCCGAAGGTTCGTTGGAGTTACCGTACTGTCGCTTTAGCCGTCTTTGCTAGGCGCCGTCTCCGGCCCGGTGCAAGTACCACGAGCGCGGTGCCGCATGAGCTTGTCCGACAAAGAGCAACTGTTTGCTAACCCTGCTCGCTACAGTCCTCTGGGCCCAGCGCTCATCGGCGACGGACGATGCCAAGAACTTCGTGTACTTGACCATTTCCGTTCCTGATGTCCCCAAAGAGGGCCTGCAACTGGACCTCAAGCCCGCCAGCCTCACCTTCACAGGCACCTCGTCCACTCTTAAGAGAAAGTACCATGTGGAGCTTGAGTTTTACGACAAGGTCGATCCCGAGGAAAGCAAAATCAACCATACCTCCAAAAACATCGAGGTCAAGCTGCAGAAGAAGAAGCTCCAGGAGGCGTACTGGCCGCGATTGCTCAAGGACTCCAAGAAGCTTCACTTTCTCAAGACGGATTTCGACAAGTGGGTCGACGAGGACGAGCAGAACGAGGCCGCTGAGGAAGACTTTTCTCAATTCGGTGGCATGGGTTCGTCAATCTCTTGTTCAGCAGGTGAATCAAGATCGCTAACCATGACCAGATGGCATGCCCGGCATGAACAACCGTACGTAAAGCATCTCTCAAAGCGGGCCACAAGGACGGCCAGATATCAGCCAGAGATCTGAGCCATTGCGACATCATGGGTGAGACTCCACAAGGCTAACGAGTCGCAGCTGACCTATCGGGCATTGATTTCTCCAAGCTGGGTGGCATGGGTGGCATGGGTGGCATGGGCGCAGGAGCCGGGGAGGAAGACGTTGACAGCGGCGATGATGATGACGACGACGACGAAATGCCCGCTCTGGAAGACGCCGCCGCCGCCGGTGAAAAGGATGGCGAGAAGAAGGAAACCAAGGCTTGAAACGAACGTTGAGAGAGCAAAGTCAAGTCGGAGCATTTCTGGCTGCGTTGTTGGTGAGGCAGCCATCGAAACCATGTTTACGAACATCTCCACACGATAGATGACGTCGAATGATAATCCTTGATCATTGTTGCCCTGCACGTTTTTCCTGTGAGGATAGCTCCCAAGTGAAAGAAAGTTTTCTTCATGATGGGAGTTCACTCGTCGCGGCCTCATATCACCCGAATCGTTATCCCCGATATTGAGCCCCCAAACCCCCCCTCAGAATTTATCCGAGTCGCATGCTTGTTGGCTGTGCTGTGCTTATCCCCCCCGTCAAGCCTTTCAGCTGCTGTCTGACAATAGTGTCACCATCCGGGATTTTGATTTGTGCGTGCGCCTCTTTCGCCTCTCCCCCGTCATTGGCAATACATCCCATTCCACTTGGATGCCCCTGCTCTCATGTCTCTGCCACCTCCGATGCCGTGCGAACTCATGTCCCGGGTATTCGGTGCTGGGCTTGGGCGTCTTGATCTGGACATCACGACAACACTGACAGGATCGGCGATGGGGCCAAACCGTACTAGAGGGAGAGTGGCTCTCTCTCCTACTAGTTAAGGGGTTTCCCATCGACCGCGCCATCTGGGGGCATGGTCTCGACTTCACACGTCCCCGTAGCGCATGGACCTACATACACTACGATGCCCGACTCTCCAACTAAGATAAGGTAGGCAAGGCATCCTGGAGCCAAAATAAAAAACCACATTATTATGTAATGGAAACCCTGAGCCCATGCTTCGGAGAAAGGCCCATCTTGTTTTCCTTTTTTTTTTCTTTCCCCTCTCGAAAGGTAAGCCCGACAGGACATCGTGGCTGGCTGGCTGTTGTGTCACCAAACAGCATTTGCTCTCCGACCCGACAGCCTGGGAAGCCGGACCTTCAGGCCGATCTGGGAATGCACATCATCTTACGCAAGAAGAGAAGCACCAGATCATGCAGGCAATGGGCATGACAGGCATCAGACGATCCACACGACCCAGTTTCTTACCAGTATTAAACAGCGTCCGTTCCCCTTTGCCATCCTCAGCTAGTTCGCCACATCTCAAATGGTGTTTTTTTAACATATATCTTCATTCAGATCCTTTGCCAGGTCGAATATTCATCAAACGCACCTTAAATAGGGTACACTTCCTTCATCAGAACGATAAAAAGTATACACTCCCTTCGACCTTGGGAACTCGACGTCCAGCATGGGGTCATCCGCTGTCGGAACAAACGCTCATACACCAGTCTACACAGCCTTTGACGCCGCGTGTGCAGCTCAAAGGGGTGCTTTCATCACAGCATGGCCTGCTGACGAGCCATACGTCTTTCCATCACTGGAGAGACCCGGCGTACCAGAGGTCGTCTTCTCATCGAAGCTGCGGAACTCAGGTCGACAGCCTCCATCAGCCACACCACCCTCGTCTCAGATTGCCGGCACGGCTTTGTTTTCTGAGAAGGACCGGGCGTCTTGTCGAGGTAATGGTCAGACTGAACCAAAGCCATCATGATGAAAACGCGAAAAGGTCGGGTGTCCCACAAGGGTACGCCACCGATTCTACACCAAGACTCTTCCGGTCTCTTTCACAAGAATCAATCTGCCAGGGCGTCCTAAAGATTTCAAGATGTCGCCTGACCTTCGCTTGTGTCGGGATAAAGTGCGGATCTGATGCAGCGGCGACCACATTCATGTGGCATTCCTCTGTATATAGAAAGAGTGTCGATGAGAGTGGCTATGCTGTCGGGGTTGAACCCCTTCGCAGAGGGAACGAAGAATGTTTCGGGAGGATATCATGATCTTTGGTCTCGCTCTTTACAATTGGCGCGTTACGAATAGGTAGTGTAGTGTTGCATCGAACCATTTCATTTAAATATTTGTGTGATTACAGACCGAAAAGCATTGTCGCAGGAAGAGAGGAAGGAAATGAATGAATAAAGGCCCTGTCGTGTCCGAGCTTGCGCAACGTTTACTGGTGACACTGATTAGTGAAAAGAGTCAAGACCAGGGTAGTAGAGTAACACACCATAATTTCATCCTCCATCGGAGCATCGCCATTGACACCGCCAGCAGGGGCACCTCCATTGGTATTCTCGGTGTTTGTAGACTTGAAATAATCCGTCATCTCAGAGTCCAGCTCCTCAGCCGTCTTCTTGGCCGGGCGCGCGTTACGTCCGCGACGCTTGATGTTGGTGGCCTTGTTCTGGCCAGGCTTGCCGGCCTTGAGGGGTTGTTTGCCTGTGGCAGCAGACTTGGGCTGAGCCTTCGGCTGACTATGGATACCGGTGAGTGAATGCTACGACTCAATATTTACCGATGTGACTTGGCATACCTGGTTCGCTCCGCCAAAGTCTTCACAGCTGGTATAACCTTGTCGGCATTGGCGCCGCCAACAACTATTTCAATCTGTTCCGGTTAGCATCGGTGATTGTGGCACGGACTCGTTCCTGCAAGGGACGACTGACCTTGATAGGTCGGCTGTCGACAAGTAAACCGTTCAACTTGTGGAAAGCCTTGCTAGCGCCGTCCGGCTTGTGAAAGGCAACGTTGGCGATGCCACGGCTGACTGAGTTGGGCCCGTATACCAGATCGACCCGCTTGATAGGCCCTACAGCTTGAACAAAGTATTCCTACCAGTATGGTGTTAGTCAATTCGATATTGATGCCAGTAAAAGCCGATGGTCTCCAAAGTCAAAGCTCGACGTGCGTCCAAAATGGCGGGCGCTGAATGCGCGACGTATGAGAGGCCGACGAGGTTCGACCCGAGAGCAAAGTAGTGAGCCATAGCCACGCTTGGTCCCCGTAAAGACCTTCGACAACGCAGAGCGATGACGCCGCGTGTTAACAGCCAAAGAATGTCCATTCCAACATGTACCGAGAATGGAGCCAACAGCGCGATAAGCGCAAGATTGCGCACTGGTACCAACAGTCCACGCTGAAGACTCAAGAATGAACAAGCAAATCCATCGACCAAATCGGTTCTGCGGGAGGCCGAACTGTGGTCGGATATCGTTTACGGGCGTGGGCTCACTGCTATGCTCCCAGATCGGAAGGTTGATGCCAGCAACGCCCATATCGCTCGGAACGATGGCATACATCACCCAAGCCTTGTCCGTTTGATGAGCGTCCACAGCTCTGAAATGTCATCGCTCGCTCTCACGTCATGCTGACCAGGCGTTCAGTGAGGCGGGGGCGAGACGAGCTGCTCTCAACTTCCAGCACGACACGTCGCAAAGCAGGTAGACTCGTGGCATGAAAGGAGACGGAGACGACTCGACTTCGGAAGCCAGGCACGATTGCCATATCCATCGGAACGGGCGCAAAGCCGAAACAGGAGGCAGGGCGGCGAACAAGGAAACGTCGAGTGAAGTCCGGAGGGCTGGAGCCTCAACGGAAACATACCTTGATCTGCTGCTCAGAAACGTCCTTTGGCTGCGATGGAGTCAGTACCATGTCGTCTGCGTAGCTAGTAATTAATGACCTACCAGATTGCTGACAATGACCTTGCTTTCTCCGCTGACAGCAGAGGCTTTGGTCGGAGCAGGCTTCGAAGCGGCGCCGCGGGCGGCCTTTGTGCTCTTCTGAACACCACCAACGGGAGCAGTGGCGGTAGAACGACCGATGGATCGCCTCTGGGAACTGCGGCGGTTTCGGAGCGATCGACGCTGAGCCGAGACGATCTCGTCGAGAGGCTTGTCGAGCTTTCCAGACATAATGTAGATTGCGGAAGACGAAATCCGTGTATGAAGTGGTCGGCAGTGAAAGGACTGAACAAGGCAGTGGTCTGAGCCGCCTTTCGATGTGCAAGCGAGGTATCGATGGATCTTAAGGTCTCGAAAGCCCGGCCAAAGGTAAATCTGGCAGTACCGCGACCTTGAAGAGCGGCTCGATCGCAAATCAATGAGGGGATGGACTGAAGGATCAGAAATGGTCCAAAGTGCCAAGAGCGCGCAGAAGAGATTATGGTGAATTAAGTGTTTGTTTGATTTGTGCGACTGAAGAAGAGAAAGTTGCGGTTTGGGATGGAACCAAGGCTGGTAGGTCAAGCGCGCAGAGTTGGATGCAGGAGAGAGGGAGTGAAGCAACCGTGGCGGACGAGCGGGAGGGAATACGAGTTGGGAAAAGGCAACAGGATAGGGAGCGCTTGCAAACAAGGTGACTGGTATTACAAACTCCGTACGTGCCTGGTGCTACTAAAATATGACAAAGGGCGAGCTCCAGCTTACCATACTTAGCGCAGTGCTCTGCGCCTGCCGTGGCTGCGTACAACTCAGTACAAGATTTGAATGAGAATTTAGGACGCTTACATGTAATGATAGGTATCTCGGCTGTGCTGCTTACCCTAGGAACTACGTAGTAGATACCCCAGTGGTACCCACCGGTATGTACATGCAGTATTGGCATACGTGGCGTGGCCGTTCCTCACATGCGCGTTCTGGCAGTGCTAGGCTGCTAGCCAATCGTTCATGCCACTGCGCGTGCCTTGCCGCGACGGCTTGGCTTTCTTCGTACTTGTTGGGTGGAGCCAACTTCATGCCCAAGGTGTTTGCTAACGCTGTTCAAGGCACATTCGGCACGGCCCTCAGTGATTTTGGGCGCAGGGCACTCATCACGGGCATGTTGACAAGACAGCAAACGTGGACACGTACAAGATGCGTTGTTCAAATTGATCATGAGGCTGAACAAAGTAGGCGTCTATATGCGCGTCGTATGGTAGTGTTGCTACTGATAGTCTGCAAATTTCATGTGAGATTGTACATAACAAGCCCCTTTCCCTATGAATCATAATGCGCTGTCCATCGTAGCTAGCAAAATACTGTACAGCTATTGGGTATCTTGACCACCCATTTCAGCACACACTCTAACTTCTCGGGTAATGAAAAGTGACATGCCGTTTCTCGAAGATGCTTGCTGCGCAGAGAGAGGATGGCGCTGACTCTGACCGTTTTCTCCGGTATACGACACCATATGAATCAATAGCTCTAGCATAGGGCATGACGTAGGCACGATGGATCGTGGTCCTTCCACACCGCACAGCGAAGACCGGGACCATCAAAACGAGACCAATGAAGGCTCTTACGCATCGCTCGCTTGCCAACGACTGGCTGGTTGGCCCGATCACGCCCCGTTCTTACTATCGACTGCACCGCGGCCGCTGTCATGACTTCTCGGTCTCTTCTTGGGTCTCAATCCGCGGTATAGCTGCGGTATCTTGAGTTGCGTTTGTTTCGAGGAAATGGTATACGACAATAAGCACCATGGATGAAGCGCCTAAGAAGATGGCCATGGTGAAAAGGTCCTTATCTGAAATCATCGTGCTGCAGTGCGATCGCTTTTCGACAGACGAACAGGGGAGACAAGTTGGTGACTGAAAGGTCAGTCATGTTAGCGAAAGGGAATCATTGAAAAGTTGAGGAGTAAGCTAGAGGTCTACTTACCAGTCTTGTCGTCGAATGTGAGAAGGTTTTGGCGGAGTGAAAGTGGTTTGAGGACAGCTATCGTCGACATGTATGAGGCGCGAACAAGCTTGCGAGACGTAATCAAGTTTCCTATGTACTCCGTACCTATGCAATTTGTCTGCCAGTACTACTAAGTACTTATGTGGGAAAGCCCCTTGATTACACGTGACTTTGGTGACCTCATCCGCCATCCACTAAATTAATGGCAGATGGCGAGAAAAGTCGGGGACAGTGTGCGTACCGGCGTTTCCCTTTGCACTTCTGAACTAGACGCCAGTTTAACAGCCGACCACTGCTCCCACGGCATGCGAAATTAAGTTGCCGTGCTCCTACTACATACCGCGATCAATCGACGTGACTGAGCGGCATTTCCATGACTTTGCCGTGCGTTCATGGTTCGTCGTCCCTGACTTGATCACGCTTCGACCCCGCCACCGCCCACGATGCCACCGAAGAAGATAGAACCCAAGGGTGGTGGCGGCAAAAAGCCGTCCGCCACCAAGATGGTCGAGGATCGTACATTTGGCATGAAGAATAAGAAGGGGGGAGCTGCTCAGAAACAGATTGCTCAGATGGAAAAGAACCTCAAGCACGGTGGAAATGCCGAAGACAAGCGAAAGGCTGCCGAGAAGGCTGCACGAGAGAAGGAGCGCAAGGCGGCCGAGGACGCCAAAAGAGAAGCAGACTTGCTGCTAAACAAGCCAGCTCAGATACAAAAAGTCCCTTTCGGCGTCGATCCCAAGACTGTTGTCTGCATATTTTACAAAAAGGGAGATTGTGAAAAGGGCAAAAAGTGCAAGTTTTCTCACGATTTATCCAAAGAACGCAAGACGGAGAAGATCAACCTCTATGCCGATACTAGGGGAAAAGAGGAGGAGGCTGAGCAGAAAAAGCAAGAGACCTCGGCAGACTGGGACGAAGAACAACTGCGCAAGGTGGTTTTGTCCAAGAAGGGAAACCAAAGATCTACGACGGAGAAAGTGTGCAAATTCTTCATTACCGCCATCGAAGATGGTAAATATGGCTGGTTCTGGGTTTGCCCCAACGGAGGGGACAAGTGCATGTACAGGCATGCTTTGCCTCCTGGGTACGTTGTTTTTCGGTCTATTGATCCGATAATGTTTGTGTGTATGACTAATGGAACAGCAGCTTCGTTTTGAAGACCAAGGAACAACGGGCGGCCGAGAAAGCTCTCATGGATAAATCCCCCCTGAAGACGCTCACATTAGAAGACTTCTTGGAGTCTGAGAGGCACAAGCTCACAGGGACTTTGACTCCCGTGACACCAGAGTCTTTCGCCCAGTGGAAGAAGGAGCGGCTGGACAAGAAGGCTGCCGAAGAACAGCTTCGTAAAGCCAAGGAAAATACCGGTCGTGCATTATTCGAGAGTGGCAAATGGCGTGATGAGGATGACTCAGAAGACGATGACGATGATGCTTGGAACCTGGAGACGTTGCGAAAAGAAACGGAGGCACTACGAGAGAAGAAGGAGGAGCAGCGTCTGGCGACCACACTTGAGACTGAGGATTCGGGCTCAGCAGCGGTCCCGGTTACCAACTTGGCGGAGGTCGAAGCCGCGGGAGCATGACATCTGCGAGCTTCTTCAGTCCGATCCTGGTACATGGTCTACTCTCAAGTGTAGCTCTTGAGAGGCGCGAAGTTCCGTCCACTGCCAATTCTACGAACCTGGGAAGCCAATCATCTGTCCGCAGAGATACAAATATCTCAGAAGCACGAGTCTTGATGTACGACTTGGTTCAACGAGTGGCATTGTCCTCTCAAACAGGTGGGATCAAGACCTGCATGAGGATATCGATTGCCATCCAGAGTTGCTCGTAGCCGAGCAAGACAGGGCCAGCAAGAAGTTGGTCCAGTCGCCACATCTCTCTACAGCCTCAACATGGAAAGGAGGCGTTGTGGATATTTACACATGTCAGTTCATTTACGTGAGGAAATGCAAATTCTCGACTGGCAGCAACCATCGATGGGCTCCGACGCCACGACGTCCGGAGGTTGATGTACATTTTTGCATAACATGAAAGACTGCATTACATGGTCTACTTGGCACTCGTTACGAGCCCATGGTCATCTACGCCCAACGAAATCTCAATGATATTTATAACGTGTCGAATCCGATGTTGTACAAGCTCACCCACGTGCATGTCTTAGGTAGCAATGAAAAAGGACTGACGTTCCAATCCGGGTGGCCAGGGTGCCGTGGAATTGCGGGGAGAGACTACGTCAATGCGAGCATGTGCATGGATGAGAGATTAAATCGAAAGGAGAGCACGGGGGCCAGGGAAGATCCGAGAGTCAAGGGGCCTCACTGGCTGCTCAATGCCACGCAATGTGACTGCCCGCTGAAGACAAGGGCTCACGATGATTGATTTGGTGTGCTTCATGTATGTACTGCTAGTATTGGAAAGCCGATGGACAATTTGTCCAGGCTAGGACCTGGTAGGCAGGTAGAGTGTCCCAATTTCGTCTGCCATATTCTTGATTTGCTCGGCCATCAAGGCAACCCTGTTCGCGAGTGGCTCCTTTGCTCGGCGTGACTCTCTCCTCATCAGCTCATCAGAGCGTCAGCCCTTTTTCAGACTCATCCTTTTGCCATCCGAGCTAGATAGTCGGCAACGTCTCCGTCTTTCAACAACTTGGCCTTGCCGTCGACCTGCTCTTCCATTTCGCGCTGGTACTCCACCATCTCTTGCCCCAGCCGAGGAAGAAAGGCTCCTAAAAACCTGACCGCGAGGAGAGCCGCGTTTGTGGAGTTATTTATGCCTACAGTAGCCGTGGGCACACCTTTCTGTTGCGTCTTTGAGTCAGCATGGGGACAGGAAATAAAGTATTGGCTCATGGGATCATGGCGTACCGGCATCTGTACAATACTCAAAAGGCTGTCCAAGCCGTCCAGATGAGTCGCCTTTACAGGAACCCCGATTACGGGCAACGGCGTGTAAGCGGAAAGCATGCCCGGTAGGTGAGCTGCACCGCCGGCGGCAGCGATGATGACTTTGATGCCCCGTTTGGCCGCCTCGGTCGCTACTCGCCCCATCCTTTCTGGTGTTCTGTGCGCAGAAGTGATGTTAACTTCCCAAGGGACGCCGAACCGAGTCAGGATGTCGATGCCTGCTTTGAGCACCGGAAGATCGGAATCTGACCCCATCGTGACGAGCACCAAGGGCTTGCTGTCGGCTTCGGGGGCTGTTACCCGTTGCTCCTGTTTCGGCCTCAATGCCAAAGACGACACTTGGGTCCTTTCTCGCCGCAGTTCAGCTGCGATTGCTACGAGCGGTTCAGCGAAGCGCTGCAGTTCCTCGACGGACACTAGACCTGTCACGGTGATGTGACCAATTTTACGGCTTGGTTTGGATTCTTTTCCGTAAAGATGAACGTAGACACCAAAATTCCTGCCAAACATGTGTTTGGCCTTCGAAACAAGTCGATGATGCGAGGTTGGGTTTGCGCCCCCGAGAATGTTGATCATCACGCTGGAGGAAACGTGAGGTTCGAGTTGCTCAGGTAGGTCCCCGTCCAAGATAGAGGTGAGCTGTGCCTTGAATTGTGACCTGACAAGGGGGTGTAAGACAGTCAGTCAACAGCTTCTTTCGGGTGAGGAGTGTCCTTTTAGGTGTAACGTTATGGACTGACATGTAAGGGACTGCTTCGATAAAGAGATGTCCTGAATTATGCGGGCGTGGTGCCACTCTAAAGTTGTTGGTCAACATCATGCAGAATCAACAAGTAAACCGGAGGCTCCTTACTCGTTAACCATGACCGTGCCGTCCTTGGTCAGGAACATTTCTACGGCGAATACACCTCGACCCCAGAACTTGTCCACGACGTTGCAAGCCACCTTCTGCGCGTCGTTGCAGACGCGGGCTGATACGCCTCGGGGCGGCATGTAAACGCGCGAGCAGATGTTGTCCTCGTGAACGGTCTCGACGACAGGATAGGGTATCAACCGCTTAACCCGACCGCTGTCATCCTCTGTGCGAACGACGACGACTGAGACCTCTTTTTCGAACGGCACCCACTTTTCGCCGTAGCACGAAAGACTGCCGAACTCATCAATAGCTTGTGCAAAGGTCGTCTCATCCAAGATCTTCAAGTTTCCCCGCCCGTCGTATGATTCTGTTCTTGACTTAAGCATCCAAGGGAATCCGAGTCTCTTGGAGACTTCTGTGAGTGATGCAAGCATCTCAGGGCCCGCATTGAGCGGCAGTTGTTCCGCGAGAGGGATCCCATGGCTTTGAAGGTAGCTCTTCTGTTCGAACTTGTCCTGAATCAATCGCAAAGTCTTCCACGAGGGATGGGTTTTAACTTGTCTGCAAGTCTGAGTGCCGTCGGAGCCGGTGACCGTGATTCCCTGTGTGGCGAGTTCCTCGAGCACTTGGGTGCCAATGTGCTCAATCTCTACAGTCAGAACATGGCATTGTGAAGCGAGCTCCCTGATCTTGGCTGCGTCTTTGAAAGAGCCTGTGACATGTCTCTTGCTACCGTTGATTCGCTTGGCCGGTGCATTTTCCGCGTCAAGGATGGCTACTTCGATGTCGAGGGGTGAAGCAGCCTCACAGAGCATAAGCCCAAGTTGACCACCGCCGAGCAGGCCAACGACTGGGGATGCGTCCATCTTGTAATGCGAAATGAAAATGCGTCTCGATGACGATGAGGTGCCTTTGTTGCCTATGATGTGTTGAGCAACGGATTCGAATTGTGCAACGTGATCTGGATCTTGACAGGAAGCAGCTTTTGCATTATTCGATAAAGTTGAGGATGAAATTTTTGTTGCTTGTGCTTCGTCACTCGTGCCTTTGCATGGATTCACGGTGGGAACTTTTCAGTGTCCTCCAAGTAAACTTACAGAGGCACCATCGCTCTCTTAATACGTATACTTGTAGTGGTCCCCCAGAGGGTCACGGAAGGGAAAGAAAAAAAAGTTCGGTATGAGGGCTTATTGATTCCTCTTACATAGCTAGGCTACTTTCCTGCTGGCCAGATGGGTTTTAAGGCGACGGGTCCCCCCCGCCACTTCCCAGACCACCAAAAACCAGCAAAGCAAACAATCTATATTACTTAGTAAGCTCGCCACGGTCGCCTGGGAATGCCCGCGGTTGGTGGGGCAAGTGACGGCATTGTTGAAGTCATCGCTGTACTTGTACTTGTATTAATTACTGCAAGACCTTGTCGTGGGTGCGTGGGTGTCACGGGTGTCTCCCATCGTAGATGCCGCGCAACGAAGAGCCTGGGCTAAGGCGCTCAAAGACTGCTACCTACTCCTCTGTGCTCTGTCAGTGCTTGCTTGCGAGAGAAGTAGCCTACGATCATCGGTTGACTCGTACACTGGCGCGACTGGATGCCTGGTCAGTAGTGACTTCCACTAGCAGTAATGCCTGCAGATACCCAGGTAACCTTAAAACTGTAAAGCCGCGCTAGACGAGGAAACAATGAGTCAAGGAATCTACAAAAGAGGATACCATGACTGAATGTCCGAGAGACGTATTGACTGATTGGCCGACTCTCGTCGATTGGGCTTCACTGCTTGCTGTAAGACGGTGCTGCTTTGCATGGAACGTGGTATTACGCCGTGCGGTAAGGAGAGTAGGCGGGAGAAGCTATATCAAGTTGATGCCGGCACGTGCAAATCAGAGACCGTTGAACAGCTACATCTGAGGCAATATCAGGATGGAGGAAATACGGAGGAAAAGATCAAGTAAATTGCAATGACAGTTGTCCGGAGACAAGTGGAAATGCTTTGAGCACTTCTAAGGTATAGGAGAGGGTATTCGCGAGCCGCCTCGGAGGACTCTGTCGCATTCACGACGCGCGCTTGCCCTTCTATGCCTCGACGTCAGACTTAATTACATACTCGCTCATGTGCCGCCGACACACACACACGCCCCCAAGCTGTGGAGGCTCCGCGTGCCCACTGCCGCCGCTAGGTCAACTCCATCTAGATTCCAAGGGACCTTGACCCCTCATCAACGCCTCCATTAGTAGCAGCTACCTTGGTAGTCCACAGCTAACTAACACTACTTGCACAGCTCTACATTCCCACCTCGTCCCCCCCCCCCTTTCTCGAACTCCCTCTTCTTCTTACCCTTTTCTACGTTTTCCGTCATTCATGGTAGCTCGACAAGGATCATCGCCATTGAAAAAAACCGCGTTGTACGCTGCACGCTTGTGTAGCGCTGGGGCCATAGACCCGTCCATCCTCGGCTATCCCTCTGTATGGAGGCCGATTGATGGAAGGTCGGTTCCTGGCAACAGGCCCTGCGTTTGCAAAGACATCACGAGCATTGTCTTTGGTCAACCTCACGCGATTGTGTTGCCCGCAGCACCCTATGGTCTCGTTTCGACTGCCTGTTGCCCTCTCGTCTGATCTACGATTTCTCAAACCCGCTTGAGACGCAATACAAATTCCCGCGACAATAGGCATCTGTGGAACCATCAACCGGGCATACAGGCACAATAAGAGACGATCCATCACCGTTTACGGGATCGACCAACGACGGTTGACGACGACGACCAACGACGACGCCAGCCGCCGCCGTTGCCGCCCTCCCTCAACCTCCTATAAAAGCATGACTGCTGAGGCCAAGCGCCATCACCATGATGTCCAAGGTCACCTCGCCGTGTCAGCAGTCATGCCTTCCAAGAACGGGGGAAGAGAGCAAGCCAACACGCTGGTCAAGCGTTACCGCACCGAGATAGCTGCCAGCTCCTCCAGCGTCCTCTCCACGCTGACCGCCTTTCCGCTCGACAGCGTCAAGACTCGCATGCAGACCTATCAGTATCGCGGCTTTCTTGATTGTGTCAAGCACACCTACCGCACCGAGAAACTCTCCGGCTTCTTTCGAGGTACGTTACTAATCTCAGGAAACTCACATCCACGACCCTGCCTTCGGTAGTTTCACGTACCCGCGAATGCGACTGGTGAATGAGCACATGACGACAGCTTGGAATGGTCTTCTTACGGATTGCTGACGAATAACGTCTTATCAAGGTGTGACCGCGCCGATGGCGAGCATAACTCTTGTTCGTACCGTCTCGTTTTCCATCTACCAACGAGCCAAGCACAGTTACGCCGGCTGGGTCAAGAAGAATCTGGGTTACGATATTCTTCGCCACGTCAATCGCCCTGGCAACTACCCCAACCTCTACTCCATAGCTTGTTTTGGCGCTGCCGGCGCAACAGCAGGCTCTGCCATTACATTTCTGGCGTGTCCCTTTGAGCTCACCAAGCTTAGCGCCCAGGTTTCGGTTCTGCTGGCTGAGCGAGCCGGCTCCTGCCAAAAGAGCCGCGCCGTAGCTTCAAGTTACCAGAACAAGGGGACTTTGAGGACAATGGCGAACATCATCAAACACAGGGGGGTCTTGGGGCTCTACACTGGCTTCCGACTGCATCTTTGTGAGTGGCACAGCCCCCGCTGATGGACCACGACTGACGATTTCGCATTAGTACGCGATACGCTTGGAACATCGATATACTTCATGGTGTACGAGAGCGGTAAGCAGCTGGGGACCACCGTTGCAGGCGACAGTCCGAACAGCAACAAGTTCGCAGTGGTGACATCCGGTGGGCTTTGTGGCCTTGTCTCGTGGGCCATGATCTGTGGGTAGCGCGCACCCAAAGATGGGACAGAGGTGTGTAGGCTGACGGTTCCTTGTAGACCCCATCGACTCCGCAAAGAGCATATATCAACGCAACTCGCTCCTCCACTCCAGGGGAGAGACTGTGGAACCGGCGCCTAAGATTGAATTCTTCAAGCGTCACATGTACCGCGGTCTCGGCGTGTCCATGTGTCGGTCTTGTCTTGTGAACGCCATCTTCTTCTCTTCCTTTGAACTTATCAAGAAGCGCATCAAGGAGGACACCAAGACGACGCCATCTTTGGAATAACAACTTTTGGGCAAGTAGGGGTCCGCCATCGTACCCAGAGACTCGTGGGCTTGTCGAAATTGAGCTTATTCTTCTTACCTTGCTTGCCCATTCTGACGAGGGCTAGCGATGTGAGGGGTGGATGCGTTGGCGATTTTGACACTCGGCCTTTTGCACCACTGACCTTGATGTTTCTTCGGAACCGGTTCTCTGGACGTGCACTGTGTCTCAGAGCTGCGCAGAGAGGACTGTGAGGAGGCTCGCTGCTTAGTCAAGAAAGAGCGATATATGCGTGCAAGGGACTTAAGAAGATATGTTCTGTAGAGCGCGGAAGAGCAGGTTACTCTGTGATGATTAAGCGTCCTCCATGAGGTTTATGAATAAATAAGACCTTCAGTATTGGCCTGGGATTTCTCACGTGGCTAAAGAATGCAATGACGGTGGGCATGTGGAAGAGCCCCTTATTTACAGGCACTGACCATGACAACGGAAGTCGATGCCTCAAGCTCAGCGACAATACACTACGACGGAATGATATGCGAAATTATGGCCAATGTGCCCAGTCGAAAAATTATTCGCTTTCCCATTCCTAACTGACACTGTATAAACTCCTGTGAGTGAGACACGAAGCCTTTCCCGAAAATGATTCTCTCCCAGCTCGACGCTGGTGCCCCCATTCATGCATGTCCCGAGCACAAACAACCAGTATCGATTCCACAGACACTCCCAGAGACACTTCAAGAGTCATTTTTTTAGCGACTTAAGTAGCGGCGCGATCCTGTTCCTTTTACTGAGGCCGACACGATACAAGGGTCTGGTCTTGGATGAGTGTGGCGGGAGCAGAGTAGGTGCTTTGACAGGTGCTTTCTGCTCGGCAGAGGAAGCCTGAGTTTTTGTTTTTGTCTCGTCGATTTTTGTAGATGGGCTCTTCGATTTGGCGTTTTCGGATGTAACTTTCTCTGCTGAAGGAGTCTCTGAATGCGATTGGCACTCGTTACTGACTTCAGCCACCGGAGGAGGAGCAACTTCTTTCTCGTCAATATGTTCTAGAGCAGGGTGCTCTGCAAGACTGGGATCAACCGCTGTGTCAACCACTGGATCTGATTTTCTCGGACGGCCGCGCTTCTTCTTCTCCTTTTCCAAAGGAGGTGCCCTCTCGCTGATGGTGGGTGTATCTTTTTCCTGCTGTTCTTGGACTGCTTTCTTCGGGCGACCTCTTTGTTTTCTCGCCCGTTTCGGTACGGGTACATCGTAGTCGCTTTCATCCTCATCAGCATCCTGGAACTGGTGACCAACTTGTTCATCATCCGACAGGTCGACGTGTCGTGAGGTCCTCTTGTTCTGTCTTGTCTTCTTTTGTCTCTCTATCCTGCTGGGTTTTGCGTCCGTGGTCGAAATGACATCCGGTGACGAATTAGGCGACTGAACACAGATAGGTCGTATATCCTTGTCATCCTTCTGTGAGCTCTTCTCCTCGCCTGTGTCGGCGGAGTGGAGCTGGCTTCGCGGTGTGTTGGTATTGGTGGCGGATCCGCTTGACATGACGTTTGGACAGCGAGGCTTCAGCGGCCGACTTCTGCTCGAGCAAACGTTGACGCTTGCATCCCGCTGCCTTCGGCCCATCGCTGGGCTGGCTGGTTTGTCCAGCAGAGATATGTCATTTTCTGGGGAATCTGCGGAAACGAGGTCGTTGGCTCCCTGATTCTGAGGGAGATGCTTCGTATCGCTCCCGGTTGCTTGCCCGCGCAATCCATCGCCTGTCTTTTGCCTTTTCCTCGCCAAGCCAGTCTCCCAATTCTGGTTCTCCTCACCGCTGATATAACCTAGATCCTCAAGCTTTTTCCGTAAGCCTCTGGTGATCTTGGTCCTCGTGCCACGACTCCTGTCGCCCAGTCTCGGCGCTTGTTTGTCCTCCGGGCTGCTCGGTACATCCCAAAGGTTTTGCGTAACGCCGTTATCGTGCGCTAGATCGTCTAGAGATGCATTGGGCTCGTCGTCCACAGCATTCGCAACATTCGTTTGGGAAATCTCCGTCGTTGCTTCACTTGACCTTGCCGTATGATCCGCACACAGGCTTTCGGGCGTGTTCTCCCTCATTGCAGCTTTCTGCTCGTCGAAGACGCTCTGGAAGAACGCTGGGTCGGTAGACGCCGATGAGCCATCCTTGACCCCGCGGGCCGGATGCCCTAGCTTGTTGTCCTTCGATTCCGCATATTCCTGGTGCTCGCTGCCTGAATCATCACCGTCGGAATCAGCAATCACAAACGAGGGAGTCATTGTCCTCGATATGAAAATGCTATTCCTCTTGAATAGCGTACGAACATGTCTGCGTGAAACTTACTTAGAAGTTAGCCATCGCGGGACGCGACATGTCACGCGACGAATCTGCGACGACGCGGCCTCACGTGACGTATCAATGAACTGCAAGTCTCACATTACTTTCTAATTCTGCATCGTTGCCTATCACTCAACGCTCATCTTGTTCATCACAGTGTGCCATTCGCTTGAACACTTTGGGATTCTTGAAGCTGTCGAGCGCATATCTCTATATCTATCAAAAATGCTCGTAAAAACACCGACAGCATGCGCTTCCTGGCATCAAGATCGGACGTCGCACCTCTCGGGCTCTCGACCTCGTCTTGATAAGCCAATCAAGCCACTGCTTGAGTCACACAATTGGCACTCTTGGGCGCCTGCCGGATGGGCAGTAGTTACCTGTACTGGTCAAAGTAGTGGAAGTGCCAAATGGTTCACGAGACCAGGCCCAGCTTATGAGCAGTGGTGGAAGGAGCTCCTCACGTATAAGGGCAGTTCATGGTTGCCTCGCAGTCACCGAAAAGACAGGATGAGAAGGTATTTCGTGAAATTAGTGGCCTGTGTCCACTTGCCTCCAAGGACGAAGAAGAGTCTCTGGGCTCGTGCGGTCGCTCCTGATTGCCACGGTGAATCACCTTGAACCTCAGCGACCCCCTAGGTAGGTCCCTGTGTTTCCAAGTTCTATTTTCCAACCAACGTTTGAGAAGGCTTCTTCTTGCTTTGGTCTTTGATCTTTGAATTTCGTGTCACCTTGCGGCCACGGGCGCAGTCAGGTGAAAACGTCTAACCAACAGTGTTCAAGTTACTTCATCATGAAGGCTCTCTGGTGTTGTGGCTCGAGCCGTTCCAGCAAGCCAGCCACAGGTGCCTGGTGCCAACATTCAACTACCAGAGCAAGGCCAGAGGTGGTCGCCTTGACAAATGTCCCTTCCAAACTTCCTGAAATCGCCACGGGCCGTCAGTCCGACGCACAAGGCTGCAGTGGCAGCGAGCAGGTCTCCCCCTTCGAAGGCCCAGCCGACTTCTGTCAGCTCATCACCAGCGAGACCGATCCTGGAGGTACCAAGACTCCCACTACCAGAGCATCCTCCAGCACACTTGACGCTGTGCGGAGCAGATTTATGAAGCACATCTCGCACGACAATGGTGAAAAGAGGCAGTCTCGAGCCACTGTTGGCCATAGTGATGAGGAGTTGGCCAGACGAGCCGAGCTCAGACGTCTTCGTCAGAGGCGAATCCAGGATGAGCTCAGTAAGGAGGGGACTAATGACGGCTGCAGCCATGGGTCTCACAATAGCACACAGTACCTGTCTCCGTTGATTGACTCGGGGCACCCTTCGATCGGGCCGCGAGATACCATAGAGTTCACAGTTACAGGTGCTCTGCTGGAGCCAACGAATAAGCGCGTTTCGCAGCCTTCGTCTTGTCCGACTACAGCGAGTGCTCCAGAATCTCCTCCAGAATGTGACGTGTCTCTTAGCAGCGGTCGAGTTGCAAATGTCTATAACGAGCCCGCTGGTGTCGAGGGAGAAGAGCCTGACATCCAGGAGCAATCACCTTCGTCAGCTCCTACGTCAACATTACCGACCACTCGGAAGTCATTTGCCGGCATGTCACCCAGCTCGCCCCGGTTGGACAGAGTCCTCGGTGCGGACAATGAGTTTGACATCCGACACGGATCCCATGCGTGGGATGATCAGTCCGCTCTAAGTATTTGGCTCGCTGCTCAGAGTCTGAAGCCTGTTGAGCATGCATCGACACCCCAACCCGAACAATCTGTTTCGAAACATTCTCGCGCAGCGTCAGGCAAGCTCAGCCTCCCTCAAGACATCGGCGGTATAGACAGCATTGTGAACACGCCGACTTCGGTTTTACAACAGCAAGTGGCCGAGATAACCCAAGCAACGCTTGGTCTCACCAGGGTCAAGGAAGAATCAGATGGTTTGAACCGGTCGAAAATCTCTGCAACCTGCTCAAAGAATGATCTGGGCTCTCACGAGTTGCCTTGCGAGAGTCTCTTGGAGACACAAGCAACTAATCGAAATACGCTGACTGGTTCATCAATCTATCCATCTGTGTTACCTAGTATACAACCCAGTCCATCTGGATCTCTTCCAAATGATTATGTCCTGACGCAAGAGGATATTGAGAACCTTGAACTGTCTCCTTTTCATTGTGAGTGTTGCTCTAACGAAGCTTGTGTGTTTGTTTACCACTAAATCACGCCTTCTCAGGGCACGGGAACACATCACTTCTGCAAGGCTTAGGACATTCTGAGGGCCAGAGTTCGTTTGCATCCATCGATACAAGTAGCGGACTCTTGGATCAAACAGATGGCGGACCCAGGGACGACGAGGACCAGAAAGAGCTCGAATTGGAGATCATATCTTCTACCTCTTCCACCGCCGATGCTTTCCGTCAGCAGCAACTTTGCTACAGGAGAATCAGGAATCGCGCCTCCGAGCTGTCCGTGTCCAGCCAAAAACTATCCAGTCATGCCAGTGGCCGATTTGTAGAAGAATTGGGCAGTGCGTCAGCTGATAGAACCATGCGCACCTCTTTTGTGGCCAAAATACATAGCTCAATTTCTCGCTTGTCGAGAATAGGCTCCAATGGTAACTCATCCACCGACCAGACTTCGTTCCACGTCCCTACGGATTGGGACAGTCCTGCCGACGAAGCGAAAGGATTCAAACATAGATACTCATTGACTCGTGACTATTCTGGTGGACAGAAGCTGCATGCATCTCCAGACATTCGGATTCTCCTGGGTGAGACCTCAATACGTCGGGAACCTGACGCTCAATACGATGAAGCTGCCGGCCCTGCAAGTTCGTCAAATCCGAGTTCAGCAGCAATTCTACGGGAACGAGAATCGTCGAATCGTCTGCCAGAGTCTGTGTTGTTGCAAGCCGACCCGAAGGACTCAGCGCCTGCAAACGAGGACGCTGCGCCGATATCAAAGGTCAGAAAGGCCCAGGTAAATGAGGCACACAGCGCCACTGCACCTTTACGACGTCTACGAAATCATTCGGCAGGCCAATATAGAGACAGCCCGGTGCGCTCGACTCTGTCAATGGCATTGCCAGACCGCAGGAGCTACCGGTCAAGCAAGTTGCTAAACACCGTCAAAAACGACAATACGATCATGGAGCAAAACATCGAAGATAGGCCCGGGATTTCTCAAGGAAATGATGACGCATCTCGTCCGAGCAACCTGAAACCGCAATCCCGATCCAGGACTTTGGGAAATTTGGTCAAATCCAAATTGGACACTCTTAGACGGGCTAGTTCTCCCCCCAGACAGAGAACAATGAAGAGGAATGCTTCCAATATACATGGCACGCAACATCGATCGCCACTCCGAAACTTTGATGTTCTAGGCGACCAAAATGCCGTCAAAGACCACGCGACAAACGTGGACGCTGACCATACGTCAAGCCCTTGCAACCTCAGCGGTACTCTGTCAGCGTCTGCGCAACTCACTGATCAGAAGCCCACCCCTCTCCAAAGCCAAGAAGTTCATGGTGCAGACATGAGCGTTTCTAGGCATTCCGACGTAACTCTTGACAGCTCCGGGATAGATGGAGATAATGTCGTTACGCACTCGAGTCAATTTCGAACACGTGGACACTCCAATTTACACTGGTCCAACAGCTATCACTCGGCAGGCGAGGAGGAATCCAGAAGACGCGAGTTGAAACTTGCCGGATTCCATGACATCGGGCAACGAAGGACTCGGCCGTGGACCACCCGCTCTGTGACACAGCCGCTGAATATGGACAAGCCAAAGCATGCTTATGATCTTTTGGCAAGGAGCGAATCGATGGGAGGCACTCGTGCTGGAAAGAAGGGCATGATTATCGTGAGAACAGTGTGAAGTGGCGGCATAATGCTAGAGGGATGAAAAATTACAACATTGATTTCTTTATTTTGAGTTTGTCTAGCTATTGAGCGCATCATGCGACATCGAATCGAATGTCTCTCTTAATAGGTAGTGTTTTCTTCCTCTTTTTGGACTCTGATAAATAGGGGATAATGGATATGCAGTCTCATACTCATGGGTTGCCCAATCGCATTCGAATCAAGCTCTACGAGAAAAGACTGCGACGTTTTCAACATTATCCAAAGTTTCTTCTTGGCCTTGACGGTGCGATTACAAACTTTTGCAGATTCGCATACTCTATCCTCCTTTTATATCTCCGCCTCTTCTTTGTCCCTTTGCGCTATCCTCTCCAATCGTTGCCGTTCTTCTTCCGCTCTTCTCTCCATCTCCTCTCTCCTTTCCTTCAGCATCATGCAAAAATGCGAACGACGGCGGAGACTGGGTCCTTTCCAGATGAAGATGAAGGGTATGACACACATGCCCGTACTCACGCCGCCAAGGACAGAGCATGCACCGGCTATGCCCAAGACGTTGAACATCCTCTTCGTAGCTAGGGGAAGAACAACGGCGAGAAGGGAGCGGCATGTAGAAGAGGCTGCATTGGCAGATGCGGCGAATATCTCGTACGCGTCGGTGAGGTAGTTCAGAAGAGCCATGAAAAGCAGCTGAATCCCCATACCGAAGGGGATGCCTGCAAGCATAGGTACTACGAAGGGGACGGAAGGACGAGCGGTGAAACCAAGCCAAAAAAGAGCAATGACGAACAAAGGACCACCGAGAGCGGCGAGAGGAACGCGACGATACTCCTCGCGTTCGACCCAAGTGGCATTGCGGGCGGCCGCCGCCGCGAGCACATTGTCCCAGTGGAGGAAAATGGGGACAGCAAGACAAGCACCAGCGCCGATAGGGAGGTAGCAGAGCCCAGTGACGCCAGGGGAGAGATGGTAGAGGTTCTGGAAGATGATGGGGAAAGCCTGGAAGGACATGTAGAAGATGGCATAGACGAGGGCGAGGTAGACGCAGGTGGAAGAGACGATGGGCTCACAGAGGAGCATGCGCAGGGGTCGCGTGAGGACAACACGGAGGAGCTGCGACAGGTCGGTTTCCTCCAGGTCGCGAGGAGCGACGACGCGGGAGTCGCCGTGGCTTTGACTCCGGAGACGTTTGGCACGTTTGGCGAGAAGAATAGGACCAAAAGTTTCAGGCAGAACGAGAATCATGAGAAAGCTGACGCCGGCGAGCAGGAGGGCGACCCAAAAGCCCCAACGCCAGCCAATGGAGGACGAGGTGAAGCCGGAGATGATGGGAGCAAAAAGGGGGCCGAAGACGGTCGTCTACATGATTGAAGCGTAAGTGATTGGAGTCCGTTTTCTTGTACAAGACATCAAGCGACTGAATTTACATACCATCATGTAGATGGAGAAGGCCCTTCCTCTGGTGCGAGGCTCTCCATACACGTCAGCCAGGTACCCAGCGACGATGGCAATGGGGGCGCTGGCAAAGATGCCACAGAAAAGTCGAAAGACCAAGAAGGCAGGCCAGTTGGGCGCGAGAGCGCAGGCCATGGTGAAGATTGTGAAGACAGCAAAGGTGACAATGCTCAGGCGACGACGGCCAAAGTGCTCACTGAGGGGAGCCCAGATGAGAGGCCCGAAGACGTAGCCGATGAGGTAGATGGAGATGGGCAGGGCCGTCTGTTGCTGCGAGGTGACGCCAAAATCGTGCATGATGTTGGAGACGGCCATGCTCGGGAGTGAGGAGCCGATGGTGGAGTTGAGGACAAGCATGACCGTGGTGAAAAGGACCTGAAGTTTCCTTAACTGCGGGCGCGATTGGATTAGCGCGGATATGCACGTCATTTTCTTCCCGGTTGTGAAGCTCGTGGTTACCTGGGGCCAATTGTAGGGGTTTTCTGGATCGTCGGGTTCCCAGCTGATGACTATGTGGTTCGTGCGGCTGTGCGTCCGGGAGCGTATGTGGTGCAGGGCGCCGAGGCCTCTGTCTTTGGTCTCCTCTTCATATCGTTGTTGGGCGTCTATGGCATCCAGCTCTAAGGCGCGGTTTGGCTCCGGACTCTCCAGTCTCCGCCCCCCTTTGATTGATTTGTTATCTAGTGTATATTATTTGACGATGGTGCGTTGGGGAAGAGAGAGCGGCATCAAGGGACCGGTGCAGGGCTGGGCTGAATCAGGCACATACGTTCTTCTTTGTCGATGGCTACATCGCCAGAACTATTTCCACTAGACATGCCAGGGTTTGTTGTTTGGGATTTTGAAGCGTAAGAACGGACATTCGTAACGATAGGAACGACAGGAGGGTTGCAATCAGGTCGAGGTATGCATCTAGGAAACCATCAAAGCCTCTTGTTGCGGTGTTTGATAAGGTTAAGCTAACAGCACGGATAGCTGTTACGCCAACGATGATAGAACGAGTGTCGATTGTGGGGGATTGCAACAAGGACGTGGGCAATTGAGAGTAGCCAGCTGCATGACCTCCAGAGAGAACGGACAGAGGAAGAACAGGAAGAGATGCGTGCCGGCAAGCAAAAGGGCCGAGGATGCCATTGTTGCCATTGTACACCGCAATGGGTGAGTGGATGAACCTAAAGACCCGACAAGATATGCGGGGCCGTAAATCGGGTCGTCGTCAATCAGCCGGGGTCCGAGCATCTAATCCACTTTCCGTCACGCCTCTGGTATTGATTGGCCCTGTCTGCCTCCGAAACACCGAACAACCAACATGCTGCGGTTTTTCGCTGACCAACAGTGCCGGTTTATCGATCTGACCTGTAATCTTGACGGATTCGCTTCCATCCGCTCGAGTCCGCCCGAGCCCGTCTCAGTTTCCGAACCCATGTGCGGAGAAGAATAAACTTTCCCAGCCTCGAAAGATGCCGCTCACACTCCCCAGGCTGTCGAGCGTCAATGGCCCCTGAATCCACGCATGTCTCCGAGTTCGCACCTGCAGCCGGTTCCACCTAGGCGGGACCCGAGTCTTTCATGACCTTGCAGGACTCGCAGGTAATACGTCGGGAGTACAATTTTTTTTTGGGCGTGTGGTGACGAAACACGCCAAGTCTATATCCCGACAGCTGGGCAAATGATGCGCAGATGACGAGGCTTGAGTTGAGGGTAAGTAAAGCCACGGCGTCCAGCGAGTCCAGACGAGGCGAAAGGTGATGTTGACATGGTGAAGATTTATCATGTTTCTAGGTTGATTTGCTTCCCAAATCTCGCGTACAGCTCTACCTTGAGCTGTGACATGTCGTCGCGCACGACGGTGATCTTTTCTTCAATGCCTGTCGTCTCCTCCTCTGCTCGGGCCATGGCCGTCGCGAGCATCTCTTGTGCCTGCTCGAGGGGAATATGAAAGAATGCGTCACCGATCTTGTACCTGCAAAGAAAAACCGTGTTAGATCCTACGCAAACAGGCTCTGGGGCTGCCTCCCTACTGTATTTTTTCGTCTTCATCTGCCAGCTCGAGCTCCGTGGTCAGATCGTCAAGCTCTTCCTTTTCTTTCTGCTCGAAAAACGCCAAGTTAGGAAGTGGACAAGCCGAGCAAGAGATGTTTTCGCTTTCATACGTTCTTGACACTGAGGTTTTCCTCGAGAGCCAGCTCTCTCTGGTGCAAACGGCTGAATTTGTTGATCTTGTCCTGGTCCTCTCGGCGAACCTCGACCTCGTTCCCCGCCGCCTCGTCTGCCTGGGATAGCTGAGCACTGGATTAGTAGACTGGACTTGGACATGTTCGCACGCATGATAAAGATATGGCCTACCATGCGACGCTGCATAATGGATGCCATGGCACTGGACAGGTGAGGCCGTAAAAGCTACAACCTCGCTACGATCAAGGTGAAGTGGACGTTGCCGAAATGCTAGACGCTGGTTTTTGGTGGGCTGCGGCATGCTGATGGACGCACCCTGGGGGGGCTGCTGAATAAGCGTGTGCTTACCCTCGCACTCATTGTGCTTTCAGTACAAGTACTTGTACTTCGTACTCCGCTAGCCCACGAGACGCGTGATCCCAGGCATAACCGCATCTTATTGTCAGTTTCACGCATACTGACATCTCGGACTCGCGAGGTCCTTGAGTCGTATGATGGCTCTCGGAAAAAAGGCTTACCCCAAGGGTACTGTCAAAAAAATTATCAAAGCGCACTCGAATCACAACCTCAAGAAAAATACCGACGTAACGGTACGCAGATACAGACGCGTTTGCAACGGAAGGCTCTCTCTGACCAACGACATTCAGATTTTTCTCAACTATGTCCTCTTCATGGAGAAGTACGTGACAGATGATGACTCTTTCTTTGACGTCTGCCCTTGCTCGCATGCATGCTTGACATTTTGCTTGGACTGATTGAGCGGCCGGCAGATTGGTCCAGGAGGCAGCGATATATTCCAAACAGGCCGGCGAGAGAGGTCTCACGGCAAGGAGCGTCAACAAAGTCACGAGGGTAAGCTTGTCTTTACCTCGTGCTTCACCCGAACTTCAGGATTAATTGACCGTTCGATAGGATACTTTGGCAAAGTTCAAGGGCTGAGCATAACGAGCCGGTGTCAGTGACGAAGCATCCAAAAACTTGGTGGCCGCGATGCGGCTGTCAGAACGAGGCTAGACTTGGGCTTTGCTGAGACATCAGAAGCCAGCAACTGAAAATGGACTTCCGACATACATATGATTATCAATATGTGTCCGCAGCGTGCCGACATCGCCCTGTCAGAAAGCCTCTGTCAACCCTGGCCACAGGCGTCAGGCCAACAGTATGTTTGCCGGGAGGTATTACCTCCTGAGCTCTGTGCAGAGCGGCTGCGTGGCACAGATTGAATGCATGGGACAAATTGGTAGACCAATGAATGATAGGGCAGAAATGAGGGTCTTGCGATGGCCCTTGATGAGCCCGCAGGTGGCTTACCCGACTGCGCAGGCACCAGACGCATCACCTCATTCGGAAGAGCCATTCGAGGCGGTAGAGATCTAGATGACGTTCTCTCAATGATTCATCGAAAGATAGACGATTCACATTACGCGTCAATGAAGCGTGAATGACTTGGAATGACGACCTCATGATCTACTTGTATGTATGTGCTGTTATTTACTATTATTTGCAGTGCAAGTAATAATACTAGGTAAATTTGAGCTTGTCCGGGGTGGAGCCGTCGGAACCTTGCTGATTCTCCATGATTCCATCCCCACACGACTTCTGACTCCGACTCCAGAAGATGCCGACGTACCGACTGTACACCAGAGGCTGGTCATCTGCTTTTAGAAGTCAAAGACATCTTATCTAGTATATCGCATCTTTATCTCGATCGTATCGGAAAATTACCATCAAGCGCCCAAAGCTTACCATGAAGCATTCGGTCGAAACCGAGCATATTTACGTTGCGTCATTCACGATATTAGTGGGTATTACTTACATACTTGTATATGTGATACATACAGGTAGGTTGCAAGAATGGCATCCATTGCGCTCATCATTGTATCCCAAATGTTTTCCAAATTTCCAAACATCGGTACGGGATTCTTTGTGACAAACAAGTGCCGACAGCTTGGTGGCGAAAATGGACATTCAGACAAATCTTCTCACCGCTTTGTTCATCTGAAAAGGCGTCGGGGCTTGCTCCTAGCTTCAGGCACCCACCCCCGCCCAGGCTGCCAGCGAAAAAAAAAACTTGCGTGCTAAGCAACCTCGTTTTCTGCCGGCACTGTCCTCCAACAACAACCGCCAACTCTAACCAGCTTTTGATACTGTTGTTTCTCTCGGCGAAGCCTGCATAAGTTCTGTTCCCTTTGGTCGAATTTTTGCCTCCGTCAGCTCTATTAACCCCCCTCGCACACGATTATCAGCCTGGTCTTGGCCAATCTTCGTCCATTAATCCAATCCTCGACTCTGCCTCGCCGCCGTCCTCTCACCGACCTGCCTTCTCCACCTTACCAGAAACTACCTCCTTTGTCTTGCCGCCACTATCAGCTGTGGATCTTCGAGCATCGTTTCGTCAAACCTATTCGTTAGATCCTTGTCAGCTTCAGCAGGCCTTGTTCTCTTGCCTCGATTAGTCTTTATAATGGCTGCCGCCCAATCTGCTACTAAGTCTTCCAAGAAGACCCCCAAGGCCGTTGAGCGAGCCGATTCGCCTGCACCCAGCCATGGCTCGGCGTCTACTCCGGCAGATGCACAGGACCAGACATTCGAAACCCCCTATATCAAGGAGTTGCAGAAGTATGTCCCTCATATGTTTTTTTTGGCTTTTCTATCTTCAGCACTAACCTTCCGGCCCCAGAGTTATTCGTAACCTGAACAAGAAAATCGTGCGTTTGGTTGCCTTCCGTCTGCCCACTCGTGTTCCAGGCTCATTAACTCGTCCGAACTGTCATAGGCCAATGCATCAAAGACCGACAATCTTCTGAAACAGCATGCTGGAAAATCTCTCGACGAACTGGTCGCCGCCAAAATTATCAATACCGACCAGAAACAACAAATCGCGAAGAAACCTGCCCTGCAGTCCCAGCTGACCCAAGCTGAAGAGCAACTCGCGCAATATCAAAAGGTCCACGAGCAATACCGCATCAAAACTGCTGCTGACAGGACTGAGTGGGATGCCTCGCAAGAAAAGGTCAGAGCTCAAGCCGTGGCCGAGGCTGAGCAACGTCTGCAAGAAACGTTCAAAAAGAAGCTCCTTGTGTTGTCCCAATTCTTGCGCCTTGCTGCCTATCGTCGCGAGGAAGGCAACGATCCGGAGTCAGACGATAGCCAGGCCATTGAGGGGGTATTGATGGCAATATATGCAGGTGATGAGGGCGCCGTGCATTCCATGCTCAAGTTGGTCGATGGATCTCAAAGCCCTATCCTGAGCGTGCCCGGAGATGAGCTCAAGACGACTTGTAAGTCCTCGTTCGCCTCGACGCTCTTTCAGTACGACTGACCATGCTCAGATGCCGACGTCAAGGCTATGGCCCAGGACTACAAGACTCCTTTTTATGCCAACGCCGCAGACTCAGCTGAAGTGGCCGTTACCAGGGAGATTGTTTCTGACCCAACGGTGGCTCACGCCACTGTGAATGAGATCGCTGCCGAGAATGAGGCTTTGCAAAATGGTCAACGGCAACCTGAGACTGCAGTCAATGGCCTCACCAACGCCAGTGTCTCTGATGATGCTGCTAATGCCGTCGCGGAGAGCCACTGGGACGGCGAGAACGGCTTGTCAGCCTCGCAAGAGTGGGTTGACGTCAAGGTTCCCAGAGATCCAACCGAGACAGAAACTGGCCTGAACGCTACTCCCGCCGTCGCCGCCAATATTCAGTCTTGGGCCGATGACCAGCCCGAATCTGCCGCGGAAGTAAGTTTTCAGCCAGTACTCAAAGTAGCCACTTCTAACTGTGACAAGCAGTCGACACCTCCAACCACTGATTCGAATGACGGGTTCCATCAAGTTCAGCGTAACCGCGGTCGACACGATCGAGAGGGAG
The DNA here is from genome assembly GCA_018831705.1 of Torrubiellomyces zombiae. Classification (NCBI taxonomy): domain Eukaryota; kingdom Fungi; phylum Ascomycota; class Sordariomycetes; order Hypocreales; family Ophiocordycipitaceae; genus Torrubiellomyces; species Torrubiellomyces zombiae. Next base: position 31,942 of record JADHZA010000136.1, read on the forward strand.
GAGGCTGGCGCGGTCGTGGCAGAGGTGAATGGCGCGGCCGCGGCGGTCACCGTGGAGAAGGCCGTGGCAGAGGCCGTGGCCGTGGCGGGATGGCACCTCGGGGACATCGTCGCAACGAAGAGTCATGAGCCACTCGTCAAGAGGCTCACGGCAAGGCTTCCAGCTTGGCATCATGTCTACATGTCACCGAATTTAATGTATATTACATCATGGCGGCGTTCATCAGGTTTTCGGCCACTTCAGCGGACATGACTTGAAGGGGGATTTGGAGCATGGATTTCCATCTTTGTTTATTTGGCCTCTGGTGGCTGGCCAGCCTATAGATGATAGGATGAGCATCTCTGTCGCAGACTTGGAAGGTGTTTGCGGCCGGGCTCGGCTCGTCGATCCTGTATCTTCGAGGAAATATGAGGGTTCAGCTATTCGTGAGGTTGACAGCGTCTATCACGATGTTGCAAAAAGATAGCAGCCGTTCGTGCCAGCACGAACCGAGCACAAATAACGCCTACATGCATCCTCATACAAGTAAGGGCGAGTGACGCATGCAGTCAGTTGAACTGGGTAGGAATTTGTACCAGTATGTCGGCACCATACGCCCCACTCTAATAAGGGTGTCGCAGGTGAATGATGGATGCACTAAACACGTACTAGTGGTAGGAATAGGGAAGAGGTAATAGCGGGTGTCGGCAGCGTGGCAGATTCTGTCGAGCCGTTGATGTAACTGTGGAGAGAGAGTATCGTGTACTTGGCATTCAAGTTCCTTATAGCGTCTGAGCAGTACCAGAAGGAACCTTTGCAAGGGTATCCCCCACGACTCGCAAGGTCACTTTGCGACGTTTGCAAGTTGTCCTTTTCTTTGCGCCGGCCACGGCGCATTTCGAGACCACTTACTCAATCTGTCTTTCTGCCTGCTCCCTCCAGTGCCGTTGTGGCCACATCAACTGATTTCTTGGGACCTTTCTTTTTCTTCCTAAAACGAGACGCCTGTTCTCTCTGTCATTGTGTCTTTTCACATTTCTCGTCTTGTCTTGTTCCTATTTTATTTCCTCTTGCAATTGACAAACTCCAACAGCTCCTACGATATTGGATGCGTGGCTAAGTGCCCGTCTGGCACCGAGCCATCATGACCGCCTCACGGCCGAACAGCCTGACACTGCTCCTCGGGGCCGTGTTTTTCCTGTCAGCAAATGTGTTTGCCGCCGCCGCAGTCCTGGGAGTCGATCTTGGCACAGAGTACATCAAGGCAGCGTTGGTGAAGCCCGGGATCCCTCTCGAAATAGTCCTCACCAAAGACTCGCGACGAAAAGAGACATCTGCCGTGGCATTCAAGCCTTCCAAAGATGGGCCAAAAAGTGGCCAATTCCCTGAAAGACTCTACGGCGCAGATGCCATGGCAGTCGCTGCGCGGTTCCCCGGCGAGGTCTACCCGAATCTGAAGACGCTGTTGGGCCTTCCCATGGATGATGATTCTGTCCAACAATATGCTTCCAGACATCCTGCGCTTCAGCTCCAGGCTCACAAAGGTCGAAACACTGCCACATTCAAGACGCAAACATTGGCAGATAAGGAGGATCCATGGATGGTGGAGGAACTACTGGCGATGGAGCTTCAGAGCATTCAAAAGAATGCCGAAGCCGCTGCCGGCAATGACTTCTCGGTCCGGTCCGTCGTCCTGACCGTTCCTCCTTTCTATACTGCCCAGGAAAAGAGAGCTGTGCAGATGGCGGCGGATTTGGCCGGCCTCAAAGTACTCAGTCTGATCAGCGATGGGCTAGCGGTCGGGCTCAACTACGCCACCAGCAGGCAGTTTCCCAACATCGACGAAGGTTCCAAGCCCGAATATCATCTGGTTTTGGATATGGGAGCTGGCTCAACCAGCGCCACCGTCATGCGATTCCAGAGCCGCAAAATCAAAGATGTTGGCAAATTCAACAAGACCGTCCAGGAGGTCCAGGTTCTCGGCAGTGGATGGGATAGAACGCTGGGCGGCGATTCGCTGAACTATCTCATCGTTGACGACATGATTTCGCAGTTTGTGGAATCAAAGGAGGCGAAAAAAATATCGGCTACCGCAGGGGGAGTCAAGGCACACGGGCGAGCCATTGCGAAGCTCATCAAGGATGCCGAGCGCGCCCGACATGTGCTGAGCGCCAATCAAAATACAGGAGCCAGCTTCGAGGGCTTATATGAGGACGTCGATTTCAAGTATAAAATCACGCGTGCCCATTTTGAAGAATTGGCCGCTGGCCATGCTGGGCGACTTGGAACGGTCATCAACGACGCCTTGGGTATGTCGGGTCTCCAAATCAGCGATCTCACCTCAATTATTCGTCACGGTGGAGCAACGAGAACACCCTTTGTGCAGAAGGAGCTGGAGAAGGTCGCTGGCTCGCCCGACAAGATCCGATCCAACGTCAACTCCGATGAAGCCGCCGTGTTTGGCGCGGGTTTCCGCGCTGCAGAGCTGAGCCCCAGTTTCCGTGTGAAAGAAATCCGGGCCATGGAAGGATCCATGTATGCCTCGGGACTGAAACGCGCAAAGGCGAATGAGCGACAGCACCGGCAGCGTCTATGGACGGCCATATCCCCCATGGGAGGCGTCCCCAAGGAAATGACCTTCAACGATCAGACCGATTTTACGTTGGACTTCTATCAACAAATCGGGTCAGAGGATAGAGACATAGCGTCGATGTCCACCAAGAACCTGACTGCCACTGTCGCGGCCATGAAGGAGCAGCATCCGACTTGCGTAGAGAGTGAAATCGCTTTCAAGCTTGCGTTGAAGCTGAACGCCGACAACGGCGAAATTGGAGTGGCTAAGGCGGCTATTGAATGTGAAGCCGACATCGTGGAAAAGGAGGGATTCGTGGGCGGCGTGAAGAATTTGTTCGGGTTCGGTAAGAAGGACCAGCAGCCCCTCAAAGGTGCTGATGAGAAATCCAAAGGCGGAGACACCGCAGGCTCAGAAAAGGCCACGAGCAGCAGTGGGAGCTCTTCTACATCGGTCACATCTTCTACCAGTACGGAACAGTCGCCATCATCATCCGCATCGGGCACGGCGTCGTCCGCCGCAAACTCGAGCGAGGAGCCCAAAGCCGAAGTCAAGAGGGGTGTGGTCTCGATTCCTGTGGACTACGTCATAGAGAAGGCTGGCGTTTCGGAGCTCACCAAAGTCGAATTGACCCAGGCCAAGGACAGACTGAAAGCATTTGCGGTCTCGGATCAAGCACGAATCGCAAGAGAAGAGGCACTGAACCAGCTTGAGGCATACACATACAAAGCCAGAGATTTTCTCGAGGCCGCCGACTTCATAGCAGCATCGACCGAGGCAGAGCGGGCGAAGCTAGCGAAAAAGGCTGGGGAAATTGGCGAATGGTTGTACGAAGATGGCGCCGATGCCGTCAAGGATGTCCTGAGTTCAAAGCTCAAGGATCTCAAGAAAATCGCCACACCTGTTCAGAACAGGATGAAGGAGGCGGAGAAGCGACCGGAGTTGGTAAGATCGCTCAGGGGCGTCTTGAATAAGACGACCTTCTTTGTAGAGAGCATGCGCAAGCAAATCACCGATTTTGAGAAGTGGAACGCCACGGCTGCAATTCAGTCATCAGCCAGTGCCTCACCCTCGCCCTCACCGTCGAGCGGCGAGTTTGAAGGGCTGGAGGACGACGACGTCAAATCAACTGCCGAGCCCGCCAAGGAGAAGTCTGAAAAAGAGGAGGGCCCGCCAGCCCCTTTCTTCAAGGTGGGAGACCTGGACGTGCTAGATGCGCTTCGAAAGAAAACAGAGGAATGGCTCGAGAAGGCGGAGAAATCGCAGCAAGCTCTACCTGCGACTTCGGATCCCGTACTGCTCGCCAAAGATCTCATGGATAAGATTCAGGCGCTGGACAAGGCGGGTATCGATCTTGCCATGAAGGGGGTGAGGAAGATGGACAAGAAAGCCAAGAGCAGCAAGACCAAGGAGTCTGGGAGCAAGAAGTCGTCCAAGACGAAGAGCGGCAGCACTCCGACTAGCACGATCAAGGTCGGAAAGGACGGGCAGATGACAGAGGAGCAAATCGAGGAGCTGATGCGCAAGATCAATGCGAAGCAAGAAGAAGACAAGAAGGAGGGTGAGAAGGCCAAGCATGATGAATTGTAACGCTACGATGTTGGACGTGGATGTGATGACGGGTAGGATTTGTACATACACAGGTGGGAAGATGCATTGTAAGCGCGGATAGATAGACGAACAAGCCATATGTGATAGGGGTTCGGGGGTGTTGAATTCGCAAATATGCGGTCACTGGAGAAAGTCTGTCCTGATGATCCCCATTTCATCTCAGGTGTCACGCTCAGGCCTGCCGCTCCATGCCCAATTGCTCTCGTTTCAGACGCTGGAGACAAAGCTTCAGGGCCCTTCGATTGCAAGCATAGTCACGATATGGGGGGGATCTCGAGCAGCGACAAACCGCACCACGGAATCAAACCGAGAACAATGGTCCAACAGCCCAGACGAGTCTGCTCTCAGCTACATGCCACTCCATGGAGGTCAGGTAACATATTGCCCGTGACAGCCGTTGTCGACGTTGTACCGTATACATTGCTCAGTAGGTGGACAGTTGCTGACAGCTGCCCGTGATTCAGTCACACGTCGTCGCCATGGCTCCTTCCGCGGCTTGTGCTCCCCGTTTCATCGACTTCACACGACAGATTAGACGGATGTCCTCTGGAGAGAAAACACTCGCTGCTACTTACCAGGGACTCGGTCAGTTGTTCTCGCCACCATCGCCCTCCGCTTGTTTGGACGAGCAAGCTCGCTGGTCCACGACACTCGTTGCACCGGAAAGACCTTCGTTCATTTGCCGTTGGTCGACCGCATTGTGTCCCTCGGCGCCTTTTTCTCACACATTCTTCGATCCTTACCGTGGAGCTACAACGTCCTCGTCTGATAACCTCCCCCTACCCGAAACTCGACAAATATGCGTTGTCATCTAGCTCTGCTCGCCGCCGCGGCTTTAGCAGGTCATGCAATTGGACGTAGTCTTCCATCCACAAGCAGGAACCTCAAGGATAGGGACGACACATTCTCTCTCGAAGCATCGTCACGGCACGAAGCCAAGCGGGACTTTCTCAACGACTGGGCGGCCGCTCACAACAAGTGGGGGAAAGGTGTTTCAGAAGAGCTTGCCTCTACACTGGGCCTCTTTGAAGACGGTATGTCGAGCGACTGTGCCTGATGGAGGCGGAGCTTAGTCTGCCAGCTCACATGGTTGGAAAGTAGAGACCGAGCTGAGCGCGCAGCCCATAATAAACGACCAGGCATATATCGCCAATGTCGAGTTTGGGCATCCCCCGCAAAAGTTAAAGATGCTGCTTGACACGGGCTCCTCAGATGTGTAAGTTACTCTGTCGGAAGTCGAACAAGCTGATGGATGACGCTCATAACAAGGGAGTAGATGGGTCAAGTCCACAGACACGATATATCGCATCAACGCCGAAGGCCCCTTTGCACCAATCTATCGCCCTGAGAAGTCGGGGACCGCGCGACGAGTCGACCAAGCCATGTGGAGCGTGCAATATAGTCAGTCTCGAATCATGGCATATCCTGGAAGTTTTCGTCCCTTCATACTCTGACTACCCATCGAGCAGTGGACGGAACCACGGCCACAGGCATCGTGTACAACGACAGGATCAAGTTTGGCGGGTTCAACATTCGCAACGCAACCGTAGAGTCGGCTCAGATCCTCGCCCCACGCTTCGAGTCAGAGTCCGAGATCAGCGGCATCTTAGGCCTCGCCAAAGAACTGCCCAACAACATCGTGCCGCCCATGCCCTCGTTTCTCTCTCGCCTCAAGTCCAAACTGCGAATGCCCGTTTTCACCGCTGATCTTCGGAGCAACGCCACGAGCCGCTTCGACTTTGGCTTCATCAACGAGAGCATCGCGTCCGACGCCATCACCTGGCTCACAACCAACGCCTCCTCTCCCCACTGGGACATCGAGCTCTCCCTCACAGCTTGGCGGGACCAGAAACCTGTGTGGATGGCCCATACGTTCCAAGGCACCGTCGACACGGGCACCTCCCTCCTCTTCCTCCCAGATCTTCTCGTCACTCGCTACTGGCACGCTATCCCCGGCGCCCGGATCGTGTCCCAGGTCACAGGTGCGTACGTTTTCCCTTGCGACGCTGCCGACTCCCTCCCCGACATCCTTTTCAAGCTCCCCGATACCGAGCATGTTCTCACCGTTCCCGGGCGGTATCTCGATTACGGACCCCTGAAGCGCGACCCTTCCCTCTGCTGGGCCGGCCTGCAGAGTGCCAAGGATCTGGATGTGGTTGTCCTCGGCGACGTCATGCTCAAGGCCTTGTTTGTTGCGTTTGATGTAGAAAAGAACATGGTAGGACTGGCCAACAAAGTGCTGCATGATGTATAACCAGATGATGGCGATGCCTTCAATATTTGCTTTGGCTGGCATGAGGGCCATGATTGTCTCGAATCAATTTCCTTCCTAGTTTTTTCTTATGTAACGCTTCGCAAGGCAATTGAGGCCCGCGCACGCGAACTAATAGTCTGCAAAACCTGATCAGTTATCCATAGCAGCCGGCATGGGCACACGAGGGAATGCGACAAGGCAGGAAGAGTTCTTTCTGGCAGGGTGGCTGATGCATTGAAATCATCCTGAAAGTGATATATACAATCCACAATCGCGACAGTCATCGGTTTCAAGCCCGCTGGACCGGTCAACGATCGTGATCCCCGGGCCCTGTCACATCTCGCAGTGGCCCGGTCTTCCACAGGGTAGCTTCGCCTCCTGTAAGCACCGTCCCGTCCCGTATCACGGCTCTGGCCAGCGCGCGTCCAAAGACCCCAACCTCTCACGTCATTAAAAATCTATATCATTGCTTGGGAACACACGGTGAGGGTTCTTCCAATGCACTACCGGGTGCTCGCCATCGGCAATGCAATCGGGGCAGGCACCGTTGCGACATGGCGTTGTTGCTCGGAAGGGTAAAAGAGATCGTAATGCTATAACGCCGAGTAAAATCCGTCGAAGGACCAAAAAGGACAGACGGTAAATGAGTAAATGAGTCGCGCCAGCAGTGGTATACGCGCCAAGTTGTGTCTCTTCCCCTATGCATATCGAAAATGAATGATGAAATGTCCGCCGTCTTGAAGGTGCGACCTTCTTGATGGGGGGTCCAAGTAATTATGCGTCTTGCCGTAGTGCTCATCATGTAGGTCGCGCAAGCGCATCGAGTTCGGCCTCGCGCGAAAGATCCATCGAAGCCGCCAAAATTTGATGCATGGGGCTTAGTGGTCACCATCGCCATCTGTCCGGGGGAAATGCGTCAAGACGAGTCAGCAGGTGGTTCTCATTGCCAGGAATTCGCGTGAGGCACGAGATGGTAGTCACCTTCGCTGGCCCCAGGGGTGGGGGGCATTTTACCGGAGCCAGGAGCTTGTTGGGCGGCACGGGCAGTGCCGGGTCGTGACCGAGCCTTTCCATCTCCCTTGGAGGATGTGTTGGACGCCGGCGCGTTGGCATTCTTCAGCGAGCCCGAAGTAGCTCCCACTGAACCTGGTTGCGTGCGGCGAAGACGGTCTTCCATCTGACGAATGCGCGCCTCGAGGTCGGCGAGCTCTTGGTTGTTCTTGCCGACGACTTGTCTCCTATTCATGTCTAGGTCAGAAACCTATGTATTGGGCGGATTGGCAAGCATGGCACTGGGGGCGTGGTTGACAGACTTCTGATCGACTTGCTGGTCGAGGTCGGTCAAGGAGTTCTCGATGCGGAATATGTCCCCTAGCTCCTGGGAGAAGGACCGGGCAATGGTACTAGGTAAATGCCAACATGTTAGCGTCCTGTATCTTCGGCAAGGAGGTAGCTGTCTTGTCGTCCTGGAGACATTCGAAGCAGGTAAGAATAACCAGGGGGACGTACGACATGGGACGGCGGCCATTGGGCTGCCAATCACGGTCGAGCTCAGCGTCAGTCATGGTGGTTGAGCTTTAACGTTTGCAGTATAAAAGCGGCGTGGGAGCGTCGGGAGTTGGAAGCAGGCGCAGTTAATGATGTGACAAAAGTGCTGACGAGATGGGACTCCAACACGGTAAACAAAACTGATTTCAGTTATGCGAGAGAGGGAGGGAAGGGAGGAAATGAAGAAGCAGGAGGCGAAAGAGAAGAATGCGGTCCATTGGGCCAAGGTGAAGCGAGGAGGGAGATGGAGCAAGAGACACTGGAGAGCGGAAGGGGCCCCAAATGACCGCGGCAGCACACCCCTTGTTTGTGTCTCGCAGGAGGCGTGCGGCAGTCAGGAGGCAGATGGCAGTGACCCCCAGCGACAAGGACTGGTCAGCGAATGTACTTCATGCCCCGTCACATACCAATCAGTCGGCCGGCTCCAGGGTCGACGATACAAGGCCGTGACGGGCAGCTAGATTAAATTGTACGGGTAGGTAGGTACGTGGTACGTATACGTATTGCTCATTTGCTGTTACTTGTAATGTCGTACTGGCAGTAATTAAACTTGGCGTACTAGTAGTAGTAGCCTGCAGAATGGCATCTACCTACCGTCTTACACAGATTGAAGGGTGAGCAAAGGTATGTGCACCCAGACACGCATCTCAAACCATGGGGGAGACTATCATCATGCACAATGCCGCCTGGTGCCAAGTGGTGCCCTATACCGTATACGTAGGCACGTAGGCTATCTGTGAATCACATCAGCCATCCACCCCGTTCGTCGGCGACGTTGCCAAGTCAACGCGCGTCATATCGAATCAACAACTTCGTCATTTGTGTCATGTAATTCGTCCCAGTGTAGGACGACGCGGCTCCTGCGATCCAATCAGGCACCTTCCTGGAGAGAGCTTTACCGTACCGTTGTCCGGTCCTCCTGAGCTGGCATGGAATATCGCATCCAAAAGCTGCAACCTCTTTACATAATGTAACCAAAGGGTACCTGCTGGGGGGGGGCAAGGGAAGGTTTTGGCAGTACCAAATTACCAGCAGTACTTGTCACTCACCGGGACCCCGTACCTATCAGTCGGTACTTGTGCCTGTGCAGCCCTGAAGTAGGTGCAAAGGTACAAGCTGTACACAACATTGAAGTACCTATACTGCAAATACTTACTGCTACTCCGTAACACTTCGCAGTACAAGTCGCGCCGTTCGAGGGATAGCTCCCGTGACGGGTCCTTAAAGGAGTGCCGTATCCGCACCTGACTTGGCGCCATCATTTGCCGCCTACTAGTGCAAGTAGTTTCATTTCCAGGCACAGGCCAACACTCGTTCGCTCATTGTGCCCGTGCCTAGGTATCGTCACAGGGTATGATCCAGTGACAATCATGGTACAAGATTTACACCGGCCAGGTAGGAAATGTTTTCAACAGGGAAAAAGTTAAATCTGTTCACTACTTAAGCCGTCTTGCTCAAGTCGATGCCGCCAAAATAAAACAAGAGGTCTATGATATAATGTATGCAAGGCTCGAGCCTATCCCAACCGCCTGTATGGCCCAAGTGTGAATCCAAGGGCGCTCATGCCATCTCCAGGGTATTCGTATCGCCATCCCAAGCAACATGAAAAGTCTTCTGCTGTCCCCCTCCCATCTTGACGGACGCCTGGCTTCGGTTTCCAGCCCCCATGGCCCAGTATCCCCATGATTATGAAAATCCACATGCTCGCTTGTCTCATGAACGCTATTTCCCATCTCTTTTTCGTTTCGTAGTTCGCCTTTGATTCGGCCCTGGGTTGGCAAAGGCGCACTCTTCGGGGAGCTCACGATGGGCAGGGACCAGGGACAGCGTATGAATATCTCCCAGTCCCGTCGTTCGAGTAAACGAGACGACCCGTCCTTTGCCTGCACGAACCATCCTCGTATGCTGGGCTTCCCACTTCTGCACGTGAATCGACGACATCTGCTTTCTTTGCATCCTGGCGCGTTTCGCTTCTTCTGGCAATTTCAGCGGCCGCCAGTCTCTTTGATTCGGATGTAACCTCGCCTCGTTCAACCCTTTGGCGCATCTTTCGCTGGGGCATCTTTCGCCGGCGCAGTACTGGCCGGTAATTCCCCCTTGGCCCCCTCATCATGCGTCGAATCCTTATGTGCCGAATCCTTATGCGGCAGATCATCGATCACGGGCCAAACTATTTTATCATCACAATCCTGGCGCTTGTCGACCCAAGACTCAATCATTTTCGTGTCCCATCCACTCATCATCCGCGACGCCTCATCCTCTTCCCTTTTGACAGGGTGGCCGTGCTTGACCTTGCGGGACATCATGCAAACGCCCTTTTGGAATTTGAATTGGAAACAATTAATGAGGCTCTGACAGGCTGTCTTGCAGTCATCAAAGCTGAGGTGTGCCTGTCGCTCAAGGGCGGAGAGGTCCGTCTTCTTAGCTCGGTTGATCTCCCACTCTTCGTGTGGCGCCGAGGTGTTGAGGTAAAATACGTCGTCGCTCATGTTGTCCCAGTCGGATCGGACCGGCGTCAGATGAGGCGCGACGAAGCGGTGATAAAGGTCTCGGATTCGTAAAGGATGCGAAAATTTGCGCTCACGTTCCAAGGCGAAAAGATCGGATATGTCTTCGGCGACGGCATGATGCATCGTCACGATGGGCTGGCACCACTCAGTGTCCTGGTAGGGGATTGTGTGTGGCTTTTCGCCGTTGATGACCGGCCACTGCAGGTAAGTCAAGTCAGCAAAAGTTGCGACGATGACGTGCCATAAGAGCATGGTCATGCCACCCGTGGAGAAAAACCATCACATTGACGTACCGCATTCACGACCTCGGTCTTGGTCTCATCCTTCAAAGCCTTGGCCCACATATAATCACCGCAGCAGACATGCTGCACAGGCTCATCATACTTGTTGGCAACCCCCCTCTTGCCCTTGAACATGGCTGCCATGGCTGCCTGCGAAACCAGATAGCCACTGCCGCCATGACCAAAGGGAAAGTTACCCAAGTAGGCAACGCTTCCGATGTAGTGCGGTTTGGACGAGTCGAGATGCTCCAACCACTTCATCAAATTAGGCCACACGACGTACGTATCGGCATCAACAAAAAGGTACCATTCGTGGTTGGGTCGCATGGCGTACGTCTTCTCAGCCATGTGCGTGTTTTTGTACTTGTCCAGATTCCAGCCCTCCTGAGCCACGTTGACGTCCTTGTTGCAGGATTCTTGATCGATGACACACTGCTGCTGGCGAAAATAAAGCCCAAAGTCCTTATTGCTATGTTTGATCTCGTTCAGAACAGTATCGAGCGAGTCGTGAATGGTGAAGCCGCCCACGCTTTGGGCCATGTCGCTGAAGATGAGAAAGTCCGGCAGGCATTGGAGCGTCGTCATGAGCTGAGTCGGGACCTTGGAGTAAGCCTCGGAGGCGCCAGTCTTCATCACGAGAAGGACGCTGGACGTGTTGGGGAAGTGGGCGCAAGGTGAATCGGATACGTAAGGCAGCTTTTGACTGTCGGTCGTTTGCTCTGGAGCGGTTTCCTTGGGCTTGGGGCCAAACTTGGGCAGCCTTCCAGCAAGCCCGTTGAAGTCGCAATAGCCCCCATCGTCACAAAGCTGACCGAGCTGGTCCGACGAGAGTGTGAAGATTGCCAGAAAACAGCCCAAGACAACGAAGAGTATGATGAGGCGACGAGAGAAAAGCCGTGAGGCCATCATCTTGCTAAAGGCTGGGGTTCGAGACCAACGCGGTTTGTCCAGGAGACCCAGCATGCTCGCCTATTCGGAGGCCTTCCAGACGAGCCAGAATATGAGTGAGGAGCAAGCGAAGGGCGAGCTGGCAATGACGAGTTCGTGTGGAAGCTGCTTCGCCTAGCGAGAGTGGCCAGCACTCATGATGGTAGCTGAGGTTGATGACGACGCAGCAAAGACCAGTCGCCAGCACGACACCGGATAAACGAGCGCGAAAGAGGCGATGAGGATGAGAAAGATGATGATGAAGAAGACAGAAACCGAAAATAGGGAGAGAGGCGGACTATTCGGACCAACCCTGGCGCGCTGGCTACTTGTAGGCCATTGGCGAGCAGCTTCGTTTGCCAAAAGGAGAAGCCAAGTGGTGTGTTGGCAGCTCGTACAGAAGACGGAGCCAGCACAAGGGCACAAGGGATCTCGCTCGCGCCTGTATTACGGACCTTGGAGTGGAGTATAGCTCAGTGTGATAAGGTCGGTTGAAATTATCCAAGAAAAAAGATCAGAATCGCAATGTTGCGAGTGGGAGAGGTAGGTGGCTTTGGCGAAGGAATGAAACACGGTAGGGAACACAAGGGCTCTCAATCAGTGTTGGGTCGGCGTCCACGGTGTTTAACGGTGGTACCTATCTCCACTGTAGTAGCGCCGGTAAAGCAGATATTTTAGTGAATTCTCGGTGGCACTAGTATGTACTACCTACTCATACACGAGGAGACTGCAAGCCCCTTAGTGGGTGAGTGGTGAGTGGTGAGTGGAGAGATCAAGATTGCAGAATAAATCCTCCGCAAGGTACCTGTACCATACCATGGGTATCGTACCCGCCAGCTCGAACAAGACTCACATGATGTATGTACGTTCAGGTAGCCTTCCACCGCCTAGATGAGGTCGCAGAACAGAACAGAGACCTCTCCCATCAGTATGCACATGCGGGCCCAGGAGCAGGGCAATGCACGGACAGGGCACGGGAGGAAAGCGGAAGGCTGGGAGGCCAAGGTGACACGCGGCACTGTGGGAACAGCCGGCTGACGACGAGTTTGGATAGGTCGAGCCGCTATCCGAAGGTTTCGCACCTGCAGCTGGCGATGCAGGGTTTCCTTTACTCTCTTCACATATGTACATTACGTGTAAGTTGACGTATGTAGTAGCGTCGCACAGGGCTGGCTACTTGTATGTATGTACATACTAGTACGGTGTCAGAGTGCAACAATACTACTAAGGTAGTACTACTACTACTAGTTGTAGTAGCCCGGCGAAGCTTCTGACACATATGATATTGGCCCTTTCATTCCATCGAACACGCGTGCGTGCTTACCTACTTGTGCACATATCATGTCCGTGTATAGCGACAGAGCTGATGGGGGGGAAAACAGGGAGTTCGCGGCGCTGTTCTTTTCGAGACATGCAAGTATGTATGTATGATTGTACATAAGGTATGTATGTATCTATCATCTGTCCTTACTGGGGTCCGCCTGCACTTATCATGTATGTACATAAGCACAAATTGAGTTGATGGCCGCCACCCGCGTATTCGCGCCGCAGACTGCTACTAATCTGGGCCTATGTAGCGAGTGTAACGGTGGCTTGCCTCCCCGCTTGCCCCTAACTGGAAGCGGCTGATTCTATATAATCTGTGATCACTGATGGTTGACCACCCACCATCGGCACCCACTCGCCCCCCCTTATTCGCCCGAGTCTGACGATGGAAGTTGACATACGGAGTACAGATGTTAGTGCTCTCTCTCTGTCAATGATGGGCATGGTTATGGCTTTGCCGTACTAATGTGGTATTGGAACGTGCCTCTCTCTCATGACGCACGCGACGGCTCGACCCAGCAGATGGGAACAATGACGCGACCTTGCACGCTTGTTCCTCGGGAGTCGGCACCGACGCATGAAACGACGCACATGCGCCTGTGCGTGCAAGTGCTACCGAGACACCGGAAAGGCGGACATCAATACTGAGTGTTATATATATTACGTTCGAGTCGCCGTACGTTCACGCTTGCAAAGTTTTTTCGCCGGCCAAGGAGGATTGTCTCTTGTTACTACTACTTGCACTCCTTGATATGTAGTAATTAAAACCCACTGTAACCTTATGCCTGTCTAATTCGAGTCGGGGGCGAGCTTTGGTGTAATTGCAGTACTGCAAACTTGTATGGGACTTGCGTTGACGGATTAATACGTAGCGCTGTTCATATGCATGCGCTAGTCCATCCAATGATGGGCTGGTTTTGACACACAAGGGGCGCTGGTGCTCTCGTGACTGGCTCGTTGATAAAACTTAGCTCCAAATTCAAAGATTCTACTTGGATCATCGTTTGTCCCATCTGCACGCTTCATCCCGCAATGCGTGTCACATGCTGGTCGTTCAATATACCCTATAGAGAATCACGAGAATGTTCAGTAATACCCGTGATACCCAAGGCATCAGGACCTTGTCCTTGACCTTGTCCTTGACCTTGGCGGATGATCCGCAAGGACGCCTGTGCATGCGAGGCTTTGCGCTCCATCGGGCCTGACATCGAGATTTCTCAACGTGCAAGTTTGGATCTATCCCCTTATTACTGGTCTACCGTTAAGTGGTAAGTATGGGGCTACGGGGTTGCCAACAAAAAACGGCCGAGGGCGGAAATGCTGTCAATAGACCTCTCGATCACCTTCATGTCCACGGGCTGCCTCATCGTCATCAGCAGCAGCGCCAATGACAAGATTCGACCCATGCGATGATATATTACCTGATGCTTTTGCAGCTGAAGCTGCCCTCATGGTCGTCTCACGTGATTGCGCGTCACGGCGGAGCCTTCAATTCTCGTAGCGCGTTCGCGTTGTATTTATTACTGGTCTACAGACAACGGAGTGGCCCTGTTCCGTCAATGGCTTGATGACCGCCGGGACCTCGCGAGGACTTCCGTGAATCGTAAAAGACAAGTGAGTCCTCGTGAGCCCTCGTGGGTTCCAATATCAAACGGGCATTGGCCAAGTGATCGATGGGCAGGTTGGGTTGCAACTTGCAAGCGAGCAAGCAGTGCTATTCATAACAAACATGCCACCAATGTAAGAGGCAGAGGTCATTGATCCGCAAAGCTTGTATCACCAAGCACGCCCAATAGTACTGCTTGTCAATCTCTCATCTGCGTCAAGGAGGACGCTATTTGAGAGCCCTTCAAGGCCCTGCAGGAATTGTTACATGGAGATCTCTCGCGGTTCGCGGCGAGCTCGCCATGTTGCTGCTCAAGCCGACGGTGCTGCTGCCACCGCTGCCGTTGCAGCTGCTCCCAGCAATCATCGTGGCACCACTGCGGTAGCCGCTGAAACCGACACCCGTCGTTCCCTCGAGACGGGGAGGTTGGATGCGCAAAGACGGCGAAGACAGACGCAGCAAACCCCCGTCACTGCTGGTGCTGTCCATCAACAGCGTCAAAACCCTCCTCCTCCTCTTGCTCCTCCACGACGACCGCAACCATCGACGACGGTGACAACGACTCCCCCCAACCATCCTCACCGAACACCGGAACAGCTCCATCAGGGCCAGCCAGACGCGCAAACCCTTCAGCAAGCTCACCAACGTCGTCGACAACGCGCGCAGCCTGGCCTTCAACCGTCGCCACCTTCCCTTGGCCCGGGGCCTTCGCTTCATCCCTTTCGACTTCATCGAGGTCAGTTGGTTTCTATTTCCCTTCAATTTACTGTATATTCGTTGCATTCTTCGGACGACCGACAGGATCGCCTGTGCGACTTTTCAACGTGATATAAGCACTATGGGGCATGAAGGCGCAGAGGAGCTTTGAAGTGCATGGGCATATGCAGAGTCTCCTCAATACATTGGCAGCGAGCGTCTCTCAAGCGTGATGACACTTCGTACTCAACCTTGCAGCGCTACTAAGCAGGCAGGAGTAACACTCAAGTAGTACTTGGAGATGGCCAGTGAGCACAATCCGTTTACTGAGCTTCTCAATTTTTCAGCCTTTCTGCCAGAGTCTTGATAGTGTTAGGCTGCCAAGTCAACCATTTGATCATCACGCGGTTGCATTCGGTACATCATTCTTCACCATGCTCCCCGTTCTGTTGTTGTAATCTTGGTCACTCGCTTTCAAACATGCTCCTGGCCAAGACGTCACTCGCGTTTCAGATCCTCCTTTTCCCGCAGATTCTGAAATAGAATCAGCACCGCAACAAGAAGAAGCCTCAAGGCAGGCAATAGGGCAATGATGCGATGTGCCTCGGAGTATTCTGAAACACTCTCTTGCAAGTGCTGCGGTTGAAAGTGCAGAAACTGACGACATCTCAGCGCCGGATTTTTCAGCCAACTCCCGTCCAAGCATGTCGATGGAGTCAGACGACTCAGCCTCGGAGCTCGAGCCGAGTTTGCTTGGTATTGCGCGAGCCCGACCTGGGCTCGAGCGTATCATGGATTCCGTGCCCTATCATGACGAAGACGAAGGCTTGTCTCAGGAGCCTTACGATATGGATGATACGAGTATAGATGAGCAGGCTGAGGAGCGAGAGGAGACTGTCACCTTGACGGATCCAGCCTCGATTGGCCTCAAAGAGATTTCGAACCTCGGAAAGTTCATTGTCAGTAGCCACAAACCCGGAAGCGGCGTTGAAGAGCTACGGAGCGATGACCTAAAGCTCTACTGGCAGTACGTTCTCCTCCTTTCGATCCCAGGACCGCTTTTCGAATTCTTGCTGATAGCTCTCCTTTCCAGGTCCGATGGTCCTCAGCCGCACAAATTGACCATGTACTTTGTCAAGCGTGTCAATATTCGCGACATTCGCTTCTTCGTGGACTACACAGAGGATGAATCTTACACCCCAACTAAGATCCTCTTCAAGTCCGGAACTAGTGAGAACAACCTGATCGACTTTGCCATGATGAATCTCGACAATCCCTGCGGTTGGCAAAAGGTTCCCGTAGCGGGCGCCGGAGGCGACCCGGACGGCAACACCTTGGTATCGTATGTGCTGCAAATGCAAATTCTGGAAAACCATCAAAACGGCAAGGATACACACCTACGTGGCATCAAAATCTACGCCTTTGATACGGACGCCGCCCCCAGTGGTATCACCGCTGCGCACGACATGCTGACGAGGGGAACGGAGGAGGGTGTGGATGGTTCCGAGCATGCTCCTGATACACCCGGGCAAATGCTAAATGACATGTCTCGCATCATGCACGAGGTCAGGCTGGAGTCGGGCGACGGCGGGTTCACGATTCCTGATTTCATGCGAGAGCCTGAGATCCGGTAGATATAGTATGGTAAGCTATGCCTTTTCTGCGCCGCGTGGTATATCGGTGTTGATTTCGCATCGATGGATAGCTGGCGAGAGATACGATACCCGTTATGTGGACACGTCGTTTCGCACCAGGAAGCAATGATGGTCATCATTTGTCAAGGTTCAGAGGAGCGGGAGCTGAGCATCACGCTGTCTGACGTCATATGCATGGTATTGAGGAGTCTTTAGGGAAAGGAACGTTGTATGTATATGGACTTGATCGGTGTTAGAGAACTGATGCGGTCATGTAGACTTGTCCAACACCAGGTGTGTCATGTCGTAGACGACTGCCATGGTTCATGAAGCAGCCCCTTCAAGAGACTGACTTTGTTCTTTGTGGAAGTAGCTACCACGTGTTCGAATTACGCTTTTACTGCACTGCCACTGAGCTACCAAGCTTAATTCAGATTTGAGAGCAGAATGAACTGGCTTGGTGGAATTCCTATTGACGAACGTACGTTGGCCAACATTTGGGAGAGGTGAGAAACGTATGCCAGAACTCAGCCTGCGGCGAAGTCGGAAGTGCCTGGCTGTGAGCTGTGGGGAGAGCGAGGCACAAGGGAGGTGATCGCCAACCGTCTGGTCACGAGGCAGTGTATGCTCTGTGAGGCAACAACGTATACTCTCGAGCGAGTCGGGTCAGGTGGACATCAAAAATGAGATGGGACCTTTGG
>JADHZA010000137.1:0-49580 GCA_018831705.1 Torrubiellomyces zombiae
TATTTTTTAATCTATAAATTTAAAGCTAATTTACTACTTTAAATAATTTTCTATTAAGAATCTAATTAGGTAAAAATCTTAGTTTATTTATAAAATATACTAAATATTTTAAAAAAATATTATATCTATTTTATTCAATTTTATATTTAACTTTTAAAATTTATCTAAAAAAAAATTTTATACTATACAGTATATAGTATTAGTAAGTTCTCTATTTTAAGTCTTATTTTTAAAAATCTATAAAAAAATAAATAAAATAAAGATAAATAAAAAAAACTTATTTTTAATTATTTAACTATAAAAATATTAATATTACTTATTTATATTTTTAATAAATTATATCTATAGTGAATAATAATAGTTTAAAATAATAGTCTTAAAAATACAGTATTAAAAGTAGGTTTATACATAGTACTGTGCGCTATTCGCACTGGAGGGGCTTGTTCGAAGACTTATGGCCACTAACTGTAGAGGCAGGTCCTCGCGCAATAGGCTGCCACGGCTGCCTCCATGTGTGCGGCTTGCGTGCGCGCTGACATGAGTGCGATTCCCGATTAGGCAGAAAACATTGTGGAAGCCTGAAAAAGCGTTGTGGAAATTTGGGTATTCCAGGTAAGTACAGGTAATCGCGCCTATGTAATCATAGCGGTCGGCCTCTTTACGGGCCCCTCCAGGACTGTCTGGTGCTTGTATCCCCCTGATTTGTGTGTTTGGTGAGTGCCCCGTATCTAGGTATTACTACTAGTAGTAATTATGCATGTACATTTGACAGAAGCCACGCACTCCACCCCGCTTCCTCCAAGAAGCTCAAGTAACCTGGGCCGATCTGATGACGAAGACTTGCGTGGGCATCGTCCGCTGGCATTCAGGTCAGAGCGACCAGAGCAGCAAACGACGACAACCGATATTTCGCATCCCGCCATAGCGCTCTCGTCTGCACAGCTCACGTGAGCATCAGAACAGATCGACGACATGGCCTTTCTTATACTCGTCATCGGGGACTTGCATATCCCTGATCGCGCTCTCGATATTCCGCCAAAGGTACTTACTTCACCTCCCAACATAATCTCGCGTCTGCGTCAGCGTCACGGCCTGCGAGCTCGTTTCTGACAAGCCCGTCGCATCACCAGTTCAAGAAGCTCCTCGCCCCTGGAAAGATTGGCCAGACGCTATGTCTAGGGAACCTTACCGATAAACAGACGTACGAATACCTCCGATCCATCACCCCGGATCTCAAGATTGTGAAGGGCCGGTTCGACGTCGAGGCTACGTCTCTGCCTCTGACGCACGTGCTCACGCACGGTAGCATTCGCATTGGCTTTCTCGAAGGCTTCACCCTCGTCTCCAACGAGCCAGATCTACTACTCGCCGAGGCAAATCGGCTCGACGTAGACGTGCTCTGCTGGGGCGGCACACACAAGTTTGATGCATTCGAGTACATGGACAAATTCTTCGTGAACCCAGGTAGCGCAACGGGAGCATTTTGCAATAGCTGGGGTCAAGACGCGGACGAGCCGACCCCGAGCTTTTGTTTGATGGACGTATGTTTTCCACACGTCGTATCCCGCTCATTGATACACCAGCTGATACCGCCGGGCGCAGGTGCAAGGGATATCGCTTACGCTATATGTGTATCAACTGCGCAAAGATGATGACGGCAACGAAAACGTGGCGGTAGAGAAGGTCACTTACACAAAGCCGGTTCAGCCAGCCCCAGCTGCGTCATGATGATAGCTGAAGAGAGGGAAGAGGACGATTCCTTATTTCTCTCGCGCCTGACGGCATAGAACACAGATCATCAGTTGATGCCAAATTCCACACGACTCTCTCTGAAATATGGCCTACAATAAGGCAGGACAAAGGTCATCATTCACGCACCAATACGTCGCGCTATGTCGATAACGAGAAATTCGATCGTGCCACGGATCCAGCAATAGACTCACGTCAAACACCGCCATTTTTTCTCCCGTCTCAGCGGAAAGCCGGACCGATTGCCGAAGACCAAAGGCAGAGGAATGTAGATAATTGCACGTCTGCAGTATGCTTTGACTGATATTCGAGATGTTTCACGAGTTGGGCGAACTATGGAAACAACACGGCGTGCAAACAGCGCGCTGGGACACTCGATAGAAGGGTCTGAACAAATCAATATCCAAATGCTTCCCAAACACCAAATTGAAGTCGCTAGGGTATGACGCTTCTAAACACACAAGTCATATCATCATGCTCCTTTGTCTAGGAGGATTTTGTTCCCTTGGCCCGCGTCTGTTCCCATTCTCGATCCCGGCCGAGCGTCGCGCTCCAGACGCATTGCCTCGGTTCCCAGACTTGGCCTTTTCATCTGTGCCTTCTTCGACTACATATGGCGAGGAGCTGGTAAACTCGTAAATATCAACGTCCGTGCCACTTTCGTCTGTACATGTCTGTATTGGTTTTGACGCTGTGGATGGTCGACGCCGTCGTCCTGCAGTGGCTGCGCTAGACAACTTTCTTGGTATATTCTCGCTGACGAGTGAGTCCCCTGACAAAGCATCCCCAAGCTCTGATTGCATGGGCTCGGAGCCGAACGTCGGTATCTGTCCCAAATGACTCTCGGCGTCTGACTCGCGCTTGACCCTGGAAGATTCGGACACGCCTTGTTCGCACTGGCTTGTGCGCCGGGCGTATCTCCCTTCTCCCGTAACGGCGTCGAACAACTCCTTCGTTGGCCGTCTCATCTTGTCTCTCAGGTTCGGTTCCGCATAGCTGACCGTGGCACGGTTGCGTCTACTGGGTCTCGACGTCTCTCCCTTGGATGAGATGTCCGTCGGCGGCGGCGTATCGCCTCGATGGCCGTCATTTCCGGCAGCCGCTTCAGGGGAGTCAGGAGATGGCAGCGCAGGCTCCACGATGGGAATTGCTAGATCGTCCGGGATAAGTACAACCGATGATACGACTTCGGGTAGAGACGACGGAATGTTCTCGATACTGGCAGCGAGACTGCTTCTGGTTTGTCTTCTGGCTCGTCCATTGACCATTCTTGGCTTCCCTTCATCCATCTTGATCACTGTCTCATCTGTGACAGCAGGCTTGACGTTCTTCTTCGGTGAAGTCAAGTCGAGATTTTGGTTCTTCGCAGCCAGTGGTTTCCTGTTGCTTCTGACACCAGCTGTCTTGGAAAGTGCCCCTTTCCTTTTCTCACTGAGCACTGCGAGCGCCTTTTCTCTGCGTGCATCCAGCACCCGTCCGTTTACAGATACTAGCCGTGGGGGTTGGTTTTCTTTTGAAATTGGATGCGACGCAAGGCTCTCTGGCTCTGTTTGACTAAACTTTCGCTTTGATCCCGCTTTAGTCGCCAGCGGTGTAGTCCGTATCTCTCGGGAGTTGTCGATGTCGAATATTGATGCCTCTCTCTCGACATGCTTTTTCTCAGGTGACGAGATCGGAAGGTCTCTCTGTTCGTCTGCTTTTGGTGAGGTAAGACAGACTGGGGGCTCTATCTTGCCTCTCGGGCTTGAAGGATCGGTTTTGATGGAAGCGAGTCGCGAAGGAGAGTCAATTTTCGTCGGTTCCTCTTGGATAAATTGCGACATGGGCGGAGGACCCAATTCTGGAGAATCCCAAAGGTCTGCCTCTGACCGCAGTGCAAGAATCTGCTCAGGGCTTTGGAAGGGTTAAAAATCTTACTTTTGTGCTGACAAGCAAAAAGAAAACGTACTTCATAGATTTTCGAGAGCACGACTTGTTCTCGGGAATGTACCCCAGCTCTTCAACATCTCTGGAGATTTCACGTAGTCTTCGCTGCGAAGGGCTCGATCGACTTGCGGTGAAGCTCGTCCATTGGTCGAGTGGTCGTCGAATTCGCGGAGACTGCTGCTTCACGGGCGGCTCCAAGCCCAAGCCAGCGAGAAGCGTGCCCCATTCGGTCAGTTGGGATTCAAGTTTATCTTTGATAGCCAAAGCATGGTCCGCTATCCTGCGCGTCTCGTTGTCGTCGACCCTTCTCTCCAACTCGAGAATTCTGCCCCTCAGCTCGAGGTTCTCGGACAACATGAGGGCGCATTCATTCTCAAGCTCTCGTATCCGTAGTGCTCTGATGTTGTTTGATTTCGCGAGGTCTCGATTTTGCCGAAGCATTCTCCTGCGGACTATTGATACATCATGTCAGCGATGAGGGTGTCGCGAGAAGGGGTCGAGGTGGTGTTGTCCGCACGCGTGTCGAGGCTGTCCGAAGACATCGCGGGCTCATTTAACCTGGCCATATTGCATAATGGTCGGCAACGCGCGATTCTCCTAGGTAGTTGCAAAGTCTGAATCGGAGACAGCTGAAGAAGTCCGTCGCGATTTACGCGTTGAGCAAAAGACTGTGATGGTTGTCGTTCTCCGAACCGACAGTCGTCACGGTCGATTTCATGGACTAGGTATTTTCGTGGCGCAAGCAGCAGCTAGTATTTACCACTGTTCCAAGGTTGTCTCCAAAGCCGATGCAACGGGACTCTTCAGGCGCCTGACGTTGCCCGGGCAACTGGGGTACCTCGCACGTGAGAACCAACTTCAACCAAGTGACTGGCACGCACCAACCGCATTGGGACAGTCTGCGTTGACGTGAGTGGAAGCAAGAAGATTGGATCGCAAACTCTACTTGTGCTTTTCAATCCACAGCCATTCACGGAGCGCCGTTACGTGGGACTTGATGTAATTCAAGGGGGGCCACAGGAAGACCATCGACAATGTCTCATCCTGCAAGATCGCTCTCCTCGCACATGCGAGCTCCCAGCGGCTCGGCCTCGACTTCCTCACAATCCCCCGCCTTGTTGGCCAGAATCGAGGAGAAGAAGGCAGAGCTTTCAAATTTAAAAGAATTACGGGACCTCAGCGCCGCCGTCGCAAATCAGATGGAGGCTCTGGACCAGAAGTTGTCTACACTTTCAGACGGAACAGAAGGTGTGTCTAGCTGCCCAGCGAAGGGCTCCCTCAGGCGAGGTTGGCTAAATCGAGATGGCAGCTATCGCCGCGGTCATGAGCAACTGGCATAATGTGCTAAGAGCCATTCACATGGCATCCTGTGAGGCTCCATCACATGCAGCACGAACGAGATGGACTGAGCTGATACGCTATTGACTCAACAGCCAATCTTGCGAAACAAGGCTGCCAACAGCCATCGACAGAAGACAGCCCATCGACGTCAGAGTTACTGCCCCAAACGCTCGTTCGAATACCAACAGAACACGCGCCGGCGCTACAAGCTCAAGCGCAGGCGGCGGAGTCCGCAGCACTTGAAGGCGATTCACCGAAGACGACTCATGATTGAGCCCATCGCCCCATTTGTTGGTGGGAATGGAAAATTGACAGACTGGTTACCACTGTCAAGCCAATCCATTGCCTCAGTCAGACACCCAGCCACCGCAGTCATCAAAGCGTATCGAGTCTATGCTTCATTGCGAAATTACGAATAGTCGTGTTCAGGTCACAGTAAGTTGTGCTCCTAGTAGGCTGACCCAAGCACAAACCCAAGCACGATCAGCTTGCAGCTGGACGATGGTCCTGCACCTCTATGGAGCATCTTTGGCTCCCGATTATCGAAGTGGGACGCGTCTCGGGGCCGGAGCTTCGGCGTCTGCTTGGCCGCTGGTGGTCGATGCGGGCGGTAGTAGAACGCGGTGCGGGGCCCCCAAAACATCCGCGAACGGCCAGACGCGTCGCGCCAGGGTCTTTTGCATCATCGTACTTGTACAAGCAATGCTTCACAGGTACTATTCATCAGCGACAGCTGCAAAGGGCAAGACAGGCGAGCAGGTAGCAGCAGCCTTCGAAAGGCTGCGCATTTGCATACTTGTACAGTTGTACTACTAATTGATATGCCCTGCTTTCATCACGGTCTCAGTCTGAGCCGCAAGCACATGTAGATACATACACTTGGACACAGGCCTGGGGAGGAAGCTCAGACTGTCTCACTGTGCAAGTACAGACTGTACAGCACACACGGGGTACATAAGTAGTCGCATTACAAGCACAATTCTGCGTGACCAGATTGACTTTTGGCAATACCAAAATCCCTAAGGCATGTAATGCTAAGGCAGTACTGGTACTTCTACATGTATCATTGGCAGTTAGTAGCTTCCTGACTTCGTCCAACGCTTATGCAAGTAGTAGGTGCGGCTCGCCGATGTACACAACTTAAAATCCAAAACATGGCACGTACACACATAATACTTCGACTCCGTACCTACACGTCTCCATCACTTCTGCTACCGCCTGTCCTCCACTTCTCGTCTCTACAAACCCGAGATGCTCAACTTGCTATAGACACTTTCAACAAGGTTGTCACTGCCTCGTGATTGAAACAACCACCGCACGTCCGTCCTTGGTCTCTCCGAGCCGCTACAAAACAGTCTTCCATGTAAGTGGATCTGATGCCTCGAGCAGACACCAGCCTCTCTCCCTGGTCCCCAGTCTGGTCCCTTGAAACAGATGCTGGGCCCGCCAGATTGCACGCGCCGCTAATGCTTACAGCAACACAGCTCCGGCTTCGGGCTCGCTTTCGCCAAAGGTCTACGACGCATCAACCCCCTGGGACCCCTCAAGAGCTGTCATGGTTCGCGGGGCTGGACCATCTCCTCACAATTCTTGTAGTCGGGGCTTTCACATCCTGAGTGATGCCCAGCCGCTTTCGCCAGATAAAGATCCCAGAAACCTGTGCGAGAGTGCCAGTGACATACTCGGCGAGCTGTCGGTTAGCCAGAGCCAGAATCAGTTAGCTACTAGCATTTCCTCTGCGACAGCTTCACCACACCCACTGAAATCACGAGAGCCCCTGTCGTCCCCAGTGGTACGGTCGGCAAAGGCTCAGGGGCCCTGGAGACAAAGCCGCCTGCGACGGCCACCAATTGAGCTTGAGACCTTCGAGCCGCTCGACGCTGTACAGGAGGAGAGCAGTGGCCTGGCAGACACCGCCGTCACACTCTTTAAAAGATCAGCTGAGCCGCAGCTTTCTGGGCATTCGCAGCAAGTGCAAATTCAAGGTGTGTTTGCCTGTCATCTTGCTTCGAAAATCGCCTTCGATATCTGATTCAGCTGCAAAGGCCAAGGAAAACATAAAAAAGAGAATTGCCCTTTGGCAGAGGCAGATCTTAGTCCCGATATTTCACTCCAGGTAAAAAGGCACTTGGCAGGTCAGTATGACTGGATTCTCACGTCCACGGCGGAACCCAGTTCGTCCGCCGTTCAAGGCTTCCTGAATGGAGAGAATTCTACCTCCATGAGCGGCACAGCGTACTACGGCGGCAACTTGGTGTTCTGCGAGAAGCCATCTGGTCTCGACACATCCCACCTCGGATGCTCCTCAACTAACGATTACATGTTCTTAGCCACACCTCTGAAAATGGACTCCGGCACGCTGGCGGCTGCCGACGAGGTCAACAGGTTGGACCTTGCCTGCGACAATCACCCTGTACCACAATTGCAAGCACCGTCGTGTTCAGGCAAACAAGGCGAGGCACAGGTCGTTGACTCTATTCAGGATCCTCTTAGGTCACCACACACGAACGCCGAGGGCAGGGTGCCTGGTTCAGGCGACAAGTCGCCAAGCATGGAGCGCTTATCCTCACCTCGAATTGAGGATTCCCTGGAGGAGCTCGACAATCTGGAGGAGCAGCTTCAAGCTGTCAACGAGGTGGCCCTCGCTCAACATTTTCAGTCTTCCCTTGAGACGCGAATCAAGCCAGAACCTACCACGCCTGCCAACCATGCAGAGACGTTGTCCGTAAAATCATCCGAAATAGGCTGCCCAGCAACAGTTCGTGTGAAGCCGTCAGAAAAGAATAAGCCTGCTCTCCGACGATCGGCCTCTCTGACCCTTCGCAATAAGAAGCCAGCGGAGGCTTCGGTCGTGGCGAAGGGTCAGGGTTCTTTGTCAAGAGTCAAACTTACATCCAGCCGTCTCAAAACTCCGAAGTCGACAGTCAAGTCGACCAAGCCAGCAACCATTCCGAAATTTGAGTTGCCAGGGGAAGCTGTGGCCAAACGCCTGAGAGAGCAACGAGAGGCTCGATTGGCACAGCAAGCAGAAGCACAGAGGTCTCAAGTTCCACCTTTGAAGCCCAGAGCCAAGAAGCCACTCGCGAAACCCACATTTGAGCTTCCTGGGGAGGCGATCTCTCGCAGGAAGCGCGAGGAGAGGGAGGCGCGATTACGGGCTGAAGAGGAAGAGGAACGCAAACGCCGAGAATTCAAGGCCCGGCCCATCCGACACAGTGTAGGACCAGCCACGCTGCCTCGAGACACGTTGACGAGCCGAGCTCGAACCAGCAAACCTTCTCAAGATGGGATGGACGGTAATTCTAGACGCATGACCATCAGCAGTCTGGGTCGATCAGCGACAATTACCTCTACAGCAAATAACTCATCCGTTGTGCGAGGGAGAAGTTCAATGGCACGCACAAGTTCCGCCAGTCAAACCCCTTCAGCGTCAACTGGTAGCAGCTTTGGCAAAAGGGGGTCTCTATCAACGAAAGACTTTATTCTGCAAAAACAGCGGGGGAAAGAAATCTACTCACGCGAAAGCAGCTACTCTCAAGATCGGGAGCGAGGTCGCAGGGAGAGAGAGCTAGCCGCCAAGACAGCCAGAGAGCAAGCTGCTGAACGCTCTAGAATAGCGAGTCGGGAGTGGGCAGAGAAGAAGCGCAGAATGGAATCGGCAACAGCAAAGGCAACGCTTGAGAGAGAGCTGGTCAATGCAACGGCATGAAACCAGCCAAAAGAGTAACTCTCGGAACCCCGGCAGTGAGCTGTCACTTGCCTCTGTCCGCGGTCAGGTCGTCAACATCGCTATTCTCATGCGAAGTTGCTCTTACTGTTTCGAAGTATAGCGTTTTTCGTCCTGCGTGTCGGAGAAGAAGGGATTGCATACTATTACCGTACAGTCTTGCTTATTCTTTTGACATGCACACTTGTGTTATTTGCCCCGTCATTGAAGTACCTCGAGGCCATTTGGCAGGGGAGACGGGTTCTAATGATGATGGATCACACGGCCTAGTATTGTTGAGAGATGATTTGTTAGCTACCAAACCGTGTTGTACAAGATTATCATGAAGCTGTAGTAAAGAATATGACGCGAAAGCTTCACTTGGGCGCCACTTGTTCATGTTTCTCGCTAGCTATATCATGACCCGTACAGGAGCCGGGGGACGATCAGTCTCGGTGCTTACTGCACAATAACTTGTCCTTGACCACTCCTGATTTGGGTCGACCGACACGCTCGTTTGTACACATGTCCTCACACGTCGACAGCTACGTACAAGCACGCCCTCTGCGCTTTTGGTCCCTCCTGTTCTCCCTTCGTCTCCTATGTGATCTATATCAAGCCGATTACAATGCGACCATGGCACGAAAGAGTGATGCATCAACGCCTCTCCCTGCCGCGATGTCTGGTCGGTATCAAAGGAATAAAAAATGAAAATGAAAAACAGACTCATTATACAACGCCATCGGTTGTTCAAGTGTTGCAGACCGTTGATTGCGTCATGGGTGGGGGGTAAGGACAAAGAAAGAAAACCGGGGGAATAAGTGTTTTGTAGACCGAGTCGTATGTATATGTGCGTAGAGCTTTTTTTATACAGAGACGAGGTATCGTTGCTTGAATAGCGACGTGGATTAAGAGAAATTGAGGGAGGGTCATGGTCGATGCTGACGTGTAATTCGAGTGTTTGATGAGATTTGTGCCGGGTGAGTTTGTTTGCGTTGCGCTTCATTGTCCGCTGTTATCACCGCAAGTTGTACAGCTTGAGACAATGGCGGAGCGACCTGATTGGTGATACAGGTGTTTGTTTGAGGTCGACGATGGATTCGTTGACAAACAGACATGGGTGGCATCAGCGTTGGCTGTCGAGTGGAGGTCGCTCTCAAAAGTTCTGAGCGATGCCAGCACTCTGCTGCGGATAGTGCGTCGGGCTCTCTATCCGCGTGTTACGTAGAGCAGGATTATCGCGTATGACGGCCTGGCCACCCAGGTCCTGAACGACATGGTCACCGTAGCCTCCCTGGCCGTACTGATCGTAATATGGGACGCCATTGCCGCCCATGCCGCCGTCAGAGCCGTCGGATCGACCTGCCGCACTATATGAGGACGAGGCGTTCGACGGCCCGCGGCGGACATCGCCCCGGTTGTTCGCTGCGGGTGGTCCCATGGCACCCAAGATTTCGCCTTCGTGAGTTGGTGAGCCGTCTAGTAGTGGCTCGCCCGATCTGGCTTCCGATGCGTGTCCGCGGCCTGGTGAAGGCGCGTCTGAATATCCGCCAGCCGTCACACCTCCCGACATGGTTGTGGAAGCCTTGCGTCCCATGGAACCAGCAACAGTCGTGGAGCCCCAGCCACGGTACCCAGACGTGTTGTCCTCTCGCATCTCGTAAGAGTCGTGTCCCACGGCAGGCATGGCCGGATCGGCGTTGGGGTTGTACGCATAATCCTCTACCTCTTTACGGCGTTCCGCCTCAGATTCCATCCGAGCTCTGCGCTTCCGCCACCAAAATAAGATGAGGACGGATAGTATAGCAATGGCGGCAATGGGCACAACGACTCCAATGGCGACCTGGGCCTCTTTCTTAAGGCCGCCATTGCCACCGCCAGAAGGGTCGATAGGTGCTGCTGTGGATGTGCTCGAGGCTGAAGTCTGACCGTTGTGGCCCTGTCCTTGCGTGGTGGTTGAGGTGACGGTTGCAACAGTCGTAATGGCCTTGCTCGGCGTGACGGTCACAACCGGCGCGGAACTCGAACTGGAGTCTTCCGGTGTCGAATTGGAGGTTGACGTGCTAGGTGTGGACGTTCGTGAAGGCGCGGCAGAGCTCGACGAGGGCGTTGTCGCAGGTGTCGAAGATGGGGACGAACTAGGTTGTGCTGCAGACGAGCTAGAGGGTGCAGACGAGCTCGCGGGCGGTGAGGACGGCGAGGATGTTGCGGTCGGGCTGGACTGGGTAGGACTAGGACTGGTTCCTGGAGAAGTAGATTGCTGAGGCGTGGACTGTCCGGCCGGCGACGAACGACTCTCGCTCGTGGGCGGCGAACCCTTACTGGGAGTGTTGGACATGGTAGAAGTCGAGATGCTATCGCTTTGATCAGGCACTTGACTAGAGTCCAGGTCAGTCGTGGTCAGGGGTGAGATTGAAGAGAAGCTTGGTGCCTGGCGCGCGGCGACAAAGATGGTTGTGGAAGTCATATGAAATGCAAATGACGCCGACGGCGATGAAGAGAAGCAAGAAAGCAGTCAATTGAACAGTATCAAGAGGAACGCAAGACTTGATGAAAGCTGATAGATGAATCGAACAATGGGGGATGACGGCACGGGGAATTTGTGTTGTCGCAATTCACACACAAAGGGGCGGCGCCACAAGCCACTGTGGTGAACGACGCACTGGCGCTCCAGAGTTCGACGACGGGACGGGACGGTAGTCGGTAAACTACGCACTTACCACACTGGTGCCAAACTTTGCTGTTTAGCTTTGCCCTGAGAAACAGAGCCTCTCGACCGCGGCGGCCCAGTAGCAGTGCAGAGGCTGGCTGAGACGACTGAAACTGTGACGCTCGAAAGAGCGCAGACCGATGGTGTGCCCGTCCAATCAACGGAATTGTGATGGGGGTGAGTGGGCGGTAAGGAGAAGAAGGGGAGAGAAAAAAGAGTGAGAGTCTGCGACAGCCGGATTGAACAGGAACGAGATTGAGGAAACTGGCTACTCCGTGAAGAGCACGCAGCTGAACGCACAGCCTCTCTTTCTGTCCTGCTCAGGCAGCCTGGCACAGACAATCGGGGCGGACGACGCAGGAGGGGGGGGGGAGGAAGCGTGTTTCGCAGACAAAGTCAGCCCGTCAGGGAATACGAGCAAAGGCTCTTCGGGCCCGGAAAAACCGTGGGGAGAGGTGTGTGGGTGGTGGTCGGCGGCGGCGAGCAAAGTTCCCGAAGCGGCAAGGATGATTGGCCCTGGGCGTCTTGGACGGAGAGAGGATTGACTTGCTGGCTGGGAAGGGACCGGATTAGGACTGCGCGGGAGGAGTTTCCGTCGCGAGGAATGAATTGAGCGATTGCCAGTCGTCTGATTTGCGACGAGGAAAAAGAGAGTTGGAAAGGGGATGTGAGACCTGGATCAGAGCGTGGAGGGCGCAAAGACCAAAAGCTGGATGCAAGCGTGCGTGTGCGCGGGTGGCGTCGAATGGGAGCTCAGCTCTATCCGCCATCCTTGGCAAAAAGCTGTGCTGTGGCTGTGTATGCAAAGTACATTCTATGTAGTGCTGAATACTGCTAGTAGTAATAATAGCGGTAGCTCAAGAAGGCAGGTAATCTGCATGATCACGGCTGGGTAATAATAGGTAGGTAGGTACCTACAGGCTCTACAGCCCTCAAACAGCAAGCGCTGCTGAGTACAAACAAGTATTATTACTCGTGAACTTATACTCGGTGGCACACACCAGAGTGCATTTGGGCCATGCGGGCCGACTATGGCGGCTTGGGCATTGTCATAAGATCAGGTACTGTACGTAGATGCTCTCATCTTACTACCAATAGGACATTGTACTACGCGCAATGTACGGATTACGTGTGTGCACCTCAGCACTGCTGGTAGTTCCTTGCAGCTCGTCTCACCTGCACCGTGACACCGCGCCTGCGAATAGTACTACTCCGTACATACATACACAATACTTGGTGGCACAGGCGTGAATGACGAGCAGCTACGCCGCATCTATTATTAGCAGTCCCCAGCCTGTATGGATAACAGTCAGGAGTCTTCGCTGTACAGGCTATGTCCGACAAGTTACAGCGATGAATCCGAATAAAAGTGTCAATCAGACGCTGCAGACTATCACCACGGATCCGAGTACATACTCATTCCACAGAGCGCATTGTAGATGAAAGGGGTCGAATGCTCCTCCTCCACTTCGTTCGTACATACAAGCGACTACGAACATGGTCCCAGGAGCCACAGAATCGTGAGGCAAACTAAAAAGATGCAGGGTTCATGACCAGACGAGATTACCATCACAAAGTTGCCATGGTCGGATAACCTCTCAATATATTTCTGTCGTGCTAATTCCGGCGTCCCATACGAGCTGACAACTGACGCGACGCCTTGGCCTTTGCCTGCTTTGCCCTCCGAACCGGGCCTGGGATTGGCTCGGGTGCCCGCTTGCCGAAGCCTGTCACGCTTTCCAAGGCAACGTCCCCGTCATTCGGTCCAAGCGTCATCTGCATGAATATCTATGCATATGTATGTGCATGGATGACAACATGTCGAGCGACACAAATCTCGGATCTGTCCATCAAACCAACGTCTAGCGGGAAGACGAGGACACCTGGGCATACTTGTAAGTTTGTTGTTGTACGAGATGTATGTATATCTACGTGCGTATCCAAGGTTACATGCCGGCATCCGCCGTCATCTATCCCGTCGTCGCGTGTGGGCAACACTATCAATTGACGTAGGGAAGACGCACCTGTGACTCATCCACCATCTCCGGCACATCCCATCATGTTCGCTCAGGCGTAGAGGCTGTCTGGGGAGTTTCAGGAATGTCTCCTTGGTATCCAGGGGAAGAGCTATGGCATACTCTCTCGAAACACTCCCCCCGTTTCGGTCTCGTCTTGAGACCGTAATATATCCTGTAAATACATCCGTAAAGATAATGGAAGCGGTCAATCAAATCTCATCATCATATAGAGCCACCAGTCAGAGCACTCTCGCAAAATGAGATCCATCCACCACAGCAGCCGCGCTCTCATTGTAAATAATCTTGCGTCCCGTTGACAGTCAAGCGCCGGAATCCAGAATGTAATTTTTTTCGTGACGGCTTGCAGGGATATCGCATCAAGCGTTCACGTCCTCAACACATCCGAGAAGCACGTGTAGGAAGGAATCTGGGACATCACCACCCATTTCACTGCGCACCGGCTTATCAGACCAGACCATGAATTGGACTGCCCAAAAGAAGCGACCCTATAACTGGTTTTTCTATATACAAGACGCCCACCGCCGAGGTAATCCAAGCCTTGGGCGTCTGCTACCGGGTTTTGTACCGCTATGTAAGAGTCCCGAATTGTTCTATATGCAAAATCCCGGGGCCCATCTGATAAGTAAGAAGATAAACACGACACTTTCGTGACCCAAATTACACCTGAAAAGGTACGCAGACCATTGTGGACGCCACGACAGACGGGCTGAATCGAGCCAACAATGACGCCAAAGCACCTGGATAGCGCCTCAAGTCCAGCAAAGATTCCTCAGGGTCGCATTCCCCACTGCGGCTTCAACTGGTCTTGACCTGCTGCCGGCGTAAATATGGTATCGCCCGGCAGTCGACTGATGCGGCCGGCCCCGCTCCGGAGAGCATGCAGTTGCACGGCAGAGATGCCGCTCTTGTTGCTGCGAATACTGCCGGCGTCGCTCATCGTGTCATGGTCCTTGAATTTCTTGGGAGGAGCAAAGTCCAGGTTCGTAAACGTGGTCGATTTTCGAAGCAGATGTCTGGTGACAGGTTAGCACATGGCATTTACGTGACGAACAAGCTCAGTAGGCTCAGTCATCCATGAACTACTTACGGGCTTGGAAGAGCCGCCAGCTCGTCAAAGGCCGTGACCAGGGGAGAGGCTCCGGGCATCTTAGCCTGGTAGGCACGTCTCTCACCCAGCGGACTTTGACTTCGACCAGCGGCTTGCTCCCTGAACGGATCAGGGGGCGCAAAGTCAGTAGCGTTGAAAATGGCAAATGAATCGTCCTTCAGCTTGGAGGGCGTGGGCAGCGTACGCAGATCGGCTGGTGGAGGGCCGCGTTTCTTCGGGCCACCTCTAGAGGCCGATGAGTCCGGCCGAGGGCCAAACGCCGAGCCAGCACGAGGCCGTCTCGCTCCACCAGGCAAGCTCATTCCGCCGATGGAGCCGTGCGGACCCCGTGGACCGCGGCCTGGAGGACCACGGGCTCCTGGGCCGCCAGGTCCTCCTCGGAAGCGGCCAGCAGGAGGAGGTGTCATGGCACGTCGGGTGACGGGCTGGGCGTACGGCATGACGAAAGCGTTCGAGTCAGCGTCATAATAGGCAGCATCTCCAAGGTAGCCCGGATCGTAGTCTTCATGATACTGTCCTCTTCCTGGTAGGGGTGGTGGCGGCTCCTTGTCATCAAAATATTCCTTATAGAACGAACGAATACGGTTGGCCCGGTATTCTGGATCCTCGGATTCCATGACCTCATCTGGAGGAAGAGGTCGGAATCCGACCGACAGGCGCTTCGCCTGCTGCTGTGGAACGCCAAGGCCCTGCTGCGTTTGTACTGGGTCTACCGACTCTCGCCCCTGGAGGCCTCGCCCACGGAATTCTTCCTCATGCTCTTCATAGTACTGTGAGCTTCGATTCTGCAAATTATCGTAGGAAGAATCAGCAGGCAGGTTCTCCGAAACGCGATGATCGAGCATAGGCGACTGTCTCTGGGGAAGATCAAAGTCCAGACCTAAACCCATTGGCCCCGCTTGTCGCGAATGAGATTGAGACTCATCATCTGCAGAATGGACAGCTCCAACGACCAGGTTGTTCTCAATCAGTAACGAGTCTGGTTTGGCATGACCCGGGGGTGGGCTAGGACCTCCGTATTGAGACGAGCTCCTCCCAGCCATATGCGATGGACGGAGCACACTTGGCACGCCCGATAGACGGTCTCTCGACTCATCGGAATGCGACACGGTGTCAATTTCGGGAATAATTGGTTCCATCGGCTTGATGGGGGCTTTGTCGTCAGCAACAACCGGCAGTTGATGCGTCTTCTCGGGAGACGTTGGGGTCGCAAAGGGGTTGTGGGTATTCTCAGCGGGAGAGAGGGGCGATTTTGGCCTCGAATCGGAGCGAGCAGGAGGAACCAAAGGTGCTAGACCCATCGAGATTGATGTTTCCTTGCCAGGATTTGACGAATCCTTGACGGCGTTGAAGGACCTGATTGATCCAGCGTCACTGGACCCAACCTGCGGTATAGATCGGTATGGGTCCTGCTCATTGGGAAACGTTCGGGACAGCGACTGCAGAGAATCATGTGATTGTTGGACGCCGGGGGGGAGGAGGTATGGCGACGAAAGGTTCATGTCCATAGAAAGTTGATTGCCCTTATGAGATCCCTTTTCTCCGCCAAAAAGGCTCTTGCGTTTGCCGCCCTTAGCGCCATCACCTAACCCAAAGTCGAGGCTCTTGTGGGGGTCCTTAGCATCTTCCATTCGTAGCCGACGAATGTTTCGGCGATTCAGATATATAATGACGCAGGTCAATGTTACTAGAGGGATGCTGCGTCAAAAGTTAGCTTTGTGCATGTCAAAAGAGGTTCAAAGTACAAACACGGTGCCCAAGACGATAGCCAAGGTGGCGGTACTAGGACCACTGGGCTTTTCGCAGGTGTTGTAATCGCTTCCAGCATGACATGGCTTATCCTCGCGTTTAAGAAGCCTCAAAGCAGTGTCCGTAACCCTGGCCCATGGTGGTGATGGCCCCGGAGAGTTGGCAAACGGCAGAGACGTGGATCCTCGGCCGGTCGAGGGGTCTTCCAACGAAGGCACACCATTTGCCTCGCTCCGAGGGGAAATGAGGCCCATTTTCGAACGATCAGTCCCGGCGCGAGACTCGAGATGTGAGGCGTCGGCGGCGGCGAATGACTAAAGTGCGAAATCGTTCATTATCCAGATTGTTGAGTCAAAAGAGATGCCGTTTCGAGAGAATTTTCTTCAGTCTAGAAATGATGGACCATGGGCGAGATCGAAAAGTCAACACGGTCGCGAGTCGTCCGTCGAAGCGACCAGAAGAGCAGGGGGGGCAAAATTCGGCTGGGCGGGAGATAAATCGCTGGGTGCGCTGACAGACAATGACCTGATGTTCCGAAAGAAGTGATATTTGTTGCTCGACGAGCGAAGGAACGACGGTGAAGAGAGTGACTGAAAGCTCAACAAACAGTACTAAATGAGTGACAGACCCATCGGTAGGCGGCAGGGACGTAAGACACGCCGTCGGTCTCGACAATGTCGAAGGTTTGACGATGAAGAGAGAAGGAAAGGAGGACGGGGGCGCGAGAGATTAGCACCGACTGTGGCCCCTGTGGAGTCCGGAGGGGGCCTGGAGGATGAGGAGGCTACTTCGTACCTTGCATACAAGTAGTACAGGCGACGATGCAGGGGTGCGCGAAGGTCCAGGTACCCACCGTGCAGTCTTTTTTCCATGGGGCGTTCCGAAGCTGTGGCTCGTGGCCATGTGTGATTCCGCGCTATGATAGGCTACCGTGGCTGCCAGCGACCAAGCATCAATCGCATCATGTTCATGTGTGTACATAGGTAGGTACATTAGTAGTTTGGATGCCCTGGTGAAATGAAACAAGGCGGGAGAGGCGCCGCTGGGACTAGTTGATTGGCCCAACGTTCATGATCGCTTCACGAGCACAGGCCAGTGCTTTGTCAGGCTTGTCAGACCCGAGGTCGTCTGTCATATTTTGTCGCCGAGATTGCGGATGTGAAAACTCCTTTCTGTTGCATTGACTGTGCATCAGTAGAAGCAGTCACCATTAGTACAAGAAAGATCGGAGTGAGTGGAAGAGCCAGGCCGACAAGCATGCGTGTGTCCCTGATTCGCTACTTGACTGCTGCCAATCGGTGTCGACCGGTTATCTATGCGCTGGAAGAGCCTCGATCTACATACAAGCACTAGGTAGGTGTACTACTTGTAGTATGATTCACAGATACTTTATTCAGCCATCAATAGATTAGGTGCTAGTAGGCAATGGTTCCTTGCATTTAAACAAGTGTTGGCCTGCCCACGCAATTACGGAGTATCCTCCTCGTCAATGCAAGTGGAAGCGCAGCAGCAGCCGCCGCAGATCTGGAGAGCGCTCACACCCGTCCCTATCGCACGCATTTGGCAACAGCCGAGAGGAACCAGCCACAAGCCAACTAAGACAAGTTTGAACGTACAGGTACGAATAGGATCTCCCCATTATTAAACGTTGACTTGCTTGTTTTTGTAGAGCATACTATGTAGATTTGCCAGGATAATACTGCATTAGCGCTCCGAAAGTGCGCACCATACGAGAGCATCCAGGTCACATCTCTGCCCTCTCCTCCTGCATAGCATTATCGCACAGTGTATGTACAGTAGGTGAGTGAGTACAACCATGCACGCCCGCGACACACCGATATCCAGGTTTGCGCATACGGCCCGATTCGAGTGTGGCATTGTAGCCTTGTCCAAGCATCGTACGTCCCTGTGCTGCCAGCAAATTCGCGCCGGCAGGACCAGAAGACGGCACGAACACTGTGTGACTGAGCCCACCACCACCACAACCAAAAAGGCTGGTCAGGGCACATCAGGGCACTCACTCACTCGCTCACTCAAGAGCCCGGTCCATGCGGTACCCCTGGCGCTAGGCTAAGCCAGTACTACTAGCGCGGCAGGGTCAATGCAATCTTTTTCCTCCACTTTTTGGTCGTTCAGGCGTGGCTCCAAAATAGGCAGCCCCTTTTCGGTGGAAAAAAGGCTATCTTTAGGGATCCCATCGTTGCTCGTGGCTGCTGGGCTACTTGTAGTCGCCGCCCACGCATCGGCTGCACTGCGTGCGAGTACTATCTGTATACAATGTGGCAAGCCCTAATATCGGCAGGCATTTGCGTGGCCGGCAGAAACTGCTCGAGATCATGGCATGTGAAGCTGCAGAGTATGTACTTGTACACATGCAATAGAAGGGTTGTTTCCAATCACCGCTTGTAATATGTATTCTCTCTTCATTCCGTTGTAGTGCTTACAGATATACAGCACAAGGATCGTTATCCTTCTGTCGTCGGAAACGCACAAGTACATACTTGTGCGTATATTAAGGATACTGCCTCCTTGTCCTTCACATAGGATGACAAGCCACACTTCAGGCACGGAGGGTTGCATTCTCCGCCCGCATGTATCGTGAGATCTCTTACTCATCTGAACGGATTCTCCCTATTTGTGCAAGTACCTGATCGTCATTACGGAGTAAAGTGATTGGATTGAATACGGCTCCCGCGACGCCGTCTTGTCGCCATGTGCGTGCGAAAATCAAGACTCTCTGGTCATCCGTAAACTTCGGCGTGCAATCTACTCAGGTTTGTTTCATCTCCAGGACTATCAATCAAACGCTCGCTTTCTGAACCGATCGATTCGGGCTCCTATAAGCACCCGAGGTTGAAGCAGGCTCATTACTACTTACTTGTAATTACTACTTCGTAATTACATGGATAACAGTTGAAGCAGGCTTCTCAACCAGGCTTAATTGTAATACGGAGTGCGGCGCAACGCTGTCTCTTATCTCCGCAACTCGTGTAAGCGCTCGGGCAAAACTGTTAATAATAAACCTCCTCAGCATGTCTTCAGTGAAGGGCCTGCAGCCGCCTGTGGCCAGGGCTCTACATACGAAACATGCCCATGCTGACGGTCTCGTTGCAGGACTGATAGTGGACCGCATCATCTCGGCTCTTGGTATAATACCGCGCCAAGCCTTCCCTCATCATTGCAAAGTGTGCGAGACTGGACTGTCATATTCTAGTCATCCTCACAATCCGACTATTAGCTTCGTGAGGAGACATCGTCCAGACTCTGGGCCGCAAAATGTCGTGTTTGCCTTGCATATTTGTTCAGGTAAGTCATCAGCCTCGCATGTCCTCACCAGTCTCAACAGATCAATATGTAGCTGTCGTTTCAACCCATGCCTGCAATCTCCATTCTATGACCTGGGCGAGCGACATTCAATCGTCGAAAACCTGTTTGGACCGCTTTTGCTACACCCCAGCCCTCGTATCCGTCAGTGGACCGTCACCGAGTAAAAATCGGGTGCATATTCCGGCAGCCAATTTTTCTCAATCTTTGTCAAGTCTCTTATGAAGGTCTTTTCCCCAGTCTCCATCACTTCATGGAAGATAACCCAATCGGCTTTACGAGAGAACAGTAGGGAGCTTGGGTGCGCATGCATCACCGTTCCCCCCTCCACGTTGCGAAACGTGCCATCTGTCTGCATCCGGGCCGCATGAGCGAAGTAGCCTGCCGTTAAGCACCTCCGTATCTGCTCTGCCTTATTCTTCGTGCCATTCCCCGCCTGAGGTCCCGTCAAAGACTCGTCTACGTCAATGTTGAAGCGCTCCAGGTATCTCTTGAGCTGCGCGCGAATGCTGACAGCCCGGGTCATGGACTTGAAGTTGAGGTGGTGCTCGTGGCAGAATCGTGCTTCTTTTCTGCCTTTGGTGATGAAAGCAACGTATGCATTTAATAGAGTTAGATGATCTCCTTCCTCGGCCGCAAACTTTCGTCTCGAACTCTCCATGGCCTTTTGTTCGCCATCGTGATAAAACCAGATGCTGCCACCGAGGCTCAACATGGCTGCGATCGTGAGCATCTCGCTCAGGCAGCCGAATGAAGGCGCAGATAGTAGCGTTTTGGCCATCATCGGCTCGACTGCCAATTCTGCCATGCGAAAGCCCAAGGGTCGGGTCAATTTGGCGTACTCGTCAAGGGCTCCCAGAGAGTAGAGCAGCTCCAGTGCTTTTGACATGAGCTTCGATGGCGGTGGTGAGAGATAGTCGAATCTCGCCACGTTGTCGATTCCCAAGGCTTTGAGCTGGAGAAGAACGGGTGCCAGATTCGACCGCTGGATCTCGGGAGGATTTGCCGCCACAAGATCCTGAAAGCTCTGCTCGGTGTACAACCGAAAACATTTGCCCGGTTTCGTTCGACCAGCTCTTCCTGCTCGTTGTGCTGCCGAAGCTTTGGAAATAGACGTGGCTGTTAACGTCTCGATGCCTGTATCAGGGTTATAGGCGCGCAGTTTCACGAAGCCACAGTCCACAACGTAGACGATTCCCTCAATAGTGACAGATGCCTCTGCGATGTTTGTTGAGAATACAACTTTTCGACTTCCCTCCGCAACTTTGTCGAACACATACATCTGCTGCTCTGATGACAGCCCTGCATACAATGGCATGGGTTGCAGTTTGCCATAACGAGCTCCGTCCGTCCCCATTCTTGTCAATGTCAGTTGTATGGCAGTGTCTATCTCGTCTCGCCCAGTTAGGAATACCAAGATATCCCCTTCTCCCTCTTGCGAGTGAATGTCAAAAACGGTGTCAACGGCCTTGGCAAGATAATTTTCCGCCGGTGTCTCCAGGTACATCATATCGATAGGATAGGTTCTCCCCTCGATGTTCACAATCTTACCAATGTTGTTGGGGGGCTCGTCACCATCCTTAGAGGGTTGCTCTTCGCCACTCTCCTCGAAGAAACTCAGGAACCGTGATGCTTGCAGGGTTGCGCTGCTGACGATGATTCTGAGCTCCGGACGTTTGCGGCGAATCTTTTTCAACAACCCGAGCAGGATATCCGTGCTTATGGACCGCTCGTGAGCCTCATCAACCATTATCACCGAGTATCGGCTGAGTAAAGGATCAACGAGAGCCTCGCGGATGAGGAGGCCATCCGTCATAAATTTGATACGCGTAGCAGAGGAGGTGACATCTTCGAACCGGATGGAATATCCAACTTCCTTGCCGAGCTCACATCCAACTTCTTCTGACACGCGGAGAGCGACTGTGGTTGCCGCGACACGACGTGGCTACATCTCAAAAGTCAATTCGCGATGCCAGACTGTTTGCCATTCTCGGGTCTTACTTGTGTCACTCCGATAATCATGTTTTTCGAGCACCATCCCGCTCGTTCCAGGAATTGTGGAATTTGAGTTGTTTTACCCGAGCCTGTCTGACCGATGATTATGGTGACAGGGTACGTTTCAACGACGTACAGTAGGCTGTCCCGATGCTTGGCAATCGGCAGGAGGGCGGATGGTTTGTGCAGAGCAGGGATGAAGCTCGAGTCGAGATCAAGCTCGGTCATGGTGAGGCGGCCTGGAAAACCTTCCAGGTAAGGCCCTATAGGTTAATGCTCTGCTCTCATGGGCGC
Source organism: Torrubiellomyces zombiae (assembly GCA_018831705.1). Taxonomy (NCBI): domain Eukaryota; kingdom Fungi; phylum Ascomycota; class Sordariomycetes; order Hypocreales; family Ophiocordycipitaceae; genus Torrubiellomyces; species Torrubiellomyces zombiae. Next base: position 21,942 of record JADHZA010000137.1, read on the forward strand.
GGAAAGAGAAAACATCGCGGGGAAATAGGATGGTTTGAATCGCGATATATGTCTGGTCGAAGGGAGCACTTGACGAGAGCCGAATCTGTCACCAGACTGCCGAAGTGGCTCATAATTCGTATAGCATTGACTCCCACTTATCATCAACCATCTCGACGTTCGGGCAGCATGTGAATAAAGTGGCGCCGCGACCAAGTGTGGCACAGCGTCATCATTGGTGTGGCTTGGCCAGACAGGCAGAACCAAAAACACGGGGGGGCCAACGTCATCCTGGGACCTTGCAGACCCCCGAATCAAAAGCTAACCCCTCGTCCGACAAACGTAACCTGTATCAAAGCTACCTCCTACATCTTTTCCATCCCTCTGCCGAATCAGTTCCAACAACCTCCTGGCTAAGTCGTTTCTTTCGGGTCTAACTGGTGTGATTTGATCACTGGCAGTGCTGTATGCAAAGGATAGTCGCAAGTCGCAAGTCGCAACATGTCCACTCCTACGGATACGGTGGGTAGCTCCTTATACAGCCAACTCCCGCGTCGAGACACTGATCATCGTTAGCCTGATCGGGCTCAATCGAAACCGGTAGTGGAGAGCGGTGCAGAGTCTCCTACTACTGCTCGGCCGCTTGAGATGGACGACGACGATGTGCAAGAGACCCACGCCGGCGCGGAGGAGGGAATCGTCAATCAAACAAAGCCTGACCATGAGGCGCCGACAAACACCGCTCCGAGGGAGGTCCCTTCACCTCAACCACCCACTTCAAATACAGAAGGACAAAAAAACGTGACGATACTGAGGGAAGCGTTTCCGGGAGTGGATGTTTCTGTAGTCAAGGCTGTGCTAAGGGCCAGCGGAGGGCAAGTTGAGCCTGCCTTCAACGCCTTGCTTGGTAGGTCCATACGTGGCGTATTCTATTCTATATACACGGTCGTAAGCAAAAAGAGAGACTGACACGGCCCCAGAAATGACCGATCCAGACGCTACTCGGAACGAAACGGATGATGTTCCGCCTCCTCAACCACCACGGCCCCAGGGGCGGACTGAACTGTCGCAAGTCGAAGCAGACGAGCTCTACGCACGCCAACTTGCCGAGCACTATGACAATGTTGGCGCATACGAGGCCCGAACGTCAAATCGCAGTCACGATGCGAGACCCAGCAGGGAATGGAACGACGACGAACGGGAACATAGTTTCATTGATGATGACCTTCCCGTCATTCGGGAAAATCTGCGCAAAGGGTTCCTCGAAACACAAACCAAAGTCAACGGTTGGATCACGAACTTGAAGAAGAAGATTGAGGAGAATTTCGACGAAAGTGAGGAACCTCCGCTACGGCAAGACCGAGCGCCACGGCGTTCAGGGGAAATGAGCCGTAGAAGTGGTGACTACGATCGTTACGACGCGGACCCACAGCTTCTCAGCGATGACTTTGCCGGCGTGAAGCTCTCAGGGGACGGAAGTAAGTCCATATCTTCCCATCTGTGGCAATACCATCTGACTGAGGTGGAAAGCACCGATGCACCGTCCCGCGTCTTTCGGTGTCAATAAACCACGCACTTCCTTGTCTCCCAGACCCTCTGAAAACCGCAGGGTGAGCTTTAAAGATGAGCCCGAAGAGATCAACATGTATGACACGTCACCTCGCGTACCGCCAAAGGACACGCCCCGTTCATCAGGGTTGAAGCCGAGTAAATGGCAGCCTCTTTCGACCGTGGAACCAAGTCCTATAGCCGATAATGACCCTTTCAGCTTGGGTGACAGCGAAGACGAAAGGGAGGCCAAAGACAAAGTTAAGGATAGCAAGGCCGACGACAATGAGCGGTTGAAAAAGGCAGCAGCGGAGGCAATGGCTGACAGCCTAGTAGAGCCTGGCAAGGATGCAAAGAATGTGCCCGCGGGAGAGAATAAGTAATGAGGAGATCACAGCAAGCGATTATTGCGTCTCAGACTTGGTCCTCGATTGCGGAAAACAGATATCACCGAGGAACAAGCAAGTCTGGTGTTTGGCTGAAACATATCCCATAACTTTCACTACAGTTCGTCCGGAAACGACTCAACTTATCAGTATAGTTACGTATCTGTAAATTGATGGGCCAAGCGACATTCTTTCAATCGACCGCCAAGAGATCGGAACGTCCGTGTGCTGGAGCATGTGATTGAGGGCAGACATGACGTCAACCCAGGGATGAGTCCTTGTCTCTTTTTAATCGAATGAAAACGCAGCAGTTGCACGCAGATTTAAGCGAGATGCAGCAGGAGCTGCAAATATTGATCGGGTAGAACGTAGCCAAGACAGCCAGTACACAATCAAATGGTACTAGTAGTTCATGCATCCAAGGAGTCCTCTCATCAGGTCAATCAAGCACGAGGGCAAGTCGAACGCAGCGATTGGTTCTCTCGGTCTTGCGTTAGCTTCGGTACGGAGTGCTGATCGTGGATAAGCTTACCTCAACGTGGGGCCGCGATACGCAACAGAATCCGACGGTTAATCTACGGCCGGCAAAACAAAGAGTGGTATTACAGGTGGTTAGTGCTGGTTAGTGGTGGTCCTAATGGTTGGCTGGATGACAGGCGCTGCCTGACGGGGAATCGGGCGGACATACAGTAAGGTTCGAGTTAGAGGACTCGGTACACGCGCCGCAAAAGGGCCACAAGTCAGAGACCGCGATGGTGTGGAAAACACCCTCAGTCATTGTTTGCCCTGTCTCGTGGCTATGGAGAGGCCAGAAACCCCTTCCCCGCTTTGAAAGCACGAGGAATTCGTGTGCATTCCGCCCGCCATCGTGGGGAGACGACCAGCCATAGGTGGTCATGTCTGACACCACTCCTCACTAAACTCTATCGTCCTTTACTCATACGAAACAATCACATCACCATTGATCCCTACGTCAGGCACCGGCTACCAGGTCCAATCACCGCACGCCTTGAGACACAGCCCTGGGACGGTCAGGCAAGTCCATTCGACGTCCTCTAGAGCGCTGCTACTACCCTATCGTACCAGGCCACCTGACGTGGATGACATATCACAGTGCTTGGTAGATCGGTCATCTACATACGTTCTCGATTCTTGTTAGATCCGACGTATTATTCGATACCAAGACAGGGCATGCGCAATTCTTGAAGGCATATTTGTCCTTAGAACTGCGGTCACTCAGTTGCTTGGCAGGTGGAGGCGTCAGCTGCTATCAAGCCCAGAACCTGCGGACAAAGGTCCAAAGCAACGTACATCAACTACTTGTGACGTTGCCACGCAATTCCAGGGACCTTGAATAGCCTGTCTTCGAGCTGGCCACTCGTTTCTGCCTCCACTTGTGTTGGAGACGTGTGCTATTGGAACCCTTGGGCTTTCATTTGACCATTGGGTACTTATAACAAAGAGCATACCGTCTCTTCAAGATATCAAAGATCGGTACTATCGAGCTGTCGGTCATGTCTTAAGGCCTTCGTTTCGTGCAACAGCAGGTTCACCAAACTTCACTTGCACGCCATCGAAGGCGTTCGCACCACACGCAACGACTCAGCGCCAGAAACGGATGCTGAGTGTCACCGGCACCCCGGGTCGTTGTTGCATTCTTTCTAGAAGTATCACCCTTCTCTCCGAGATTCCCGTACAGTCCGTTATATACAATGTGAGTGCGTTGCGTGGTCCTGGAGCTCCATCACGGAGTCTGCAATCGTTCCCGTTGTGGCTTTCACTGATCTGGCCATGCCCTGTACAGGAAGTTCGGTAAGCAAATCCAGAAGCGACAGCTGGAAATACCAGAATATGCTGCGAGCTTTGTCAACTACAAGGCTTTAAAGAAGGTACGTGAAGCACCTGAACCAAGTCATAGATATTTTCGGCCGCGCGATGGCTTGTACGTCTTTCGAGTGATCTCGGAAAGCGAATCAACAATTGCAATACCAAGTGCATAGCGAGCGAGGTCCTCAATGGGGAGCTTCGTTGATAGAGGCTCGGGTTGCAGCGGTTGGATCACACTATTTCTGTCTTTCTGCCACATGTTTTCGACGGAGTTGAGTATGCTAATTGGCCTCTAGCTCATCAAGAAGCTCTCTGCGACACCGACACTTGCAGCGCAAAATGATGTCCACAGGTCTCCCACGCTCGCGGATTCACAGGCAGCGTTGCAAGCAAATAAAGCCGCCTTCTTCTTCCAGCTGGTAACTCAAGATCTCATCCACTTCGGATGCCATCCGAAAGCAATCTCGTCATGCTGATCAGCAATGTAGGAACGTGAACTGGATAAAGTTAACGCCTTTTACCTCCAAAAAGAAGCCGAGGTTCGCACTTAGCACATTCTTCCAGCCTCCCTAGAACACCCGCAGCTCTAACCGTCTCCGTAGCTCAAAATTCGCCTCAAGACATTGCTGGATAAAAAGAAGCTGTTGCAAGCGAGACATGGTGTCTCGAGGCGCTCTTCAAAATTCACGACACTGGAGGAAGGGTTCCAGCAATTTGCTGCGGACCTCTATAAGCTTCAACAATTTGTGCAAATCAACGGCACCGCGTTCTCAAAAATACTGAAAAAATGGGATAAGACATCAAAATCCAAGACCAAGGAGCTTTACTTGTCGCGGGCGGTTGAGGTGCAGCCCTTCTTCAATGCCGTTGTCATCAGCGAGCTCTCGGACCAAGCAACTACCAGCTTGCAAGAGCTAGGAGCCTGGTCTGACGGCATCCAGGTCAGCTTCCAGTCCTCGGGACACGTTGTCACCAGCCAGCATTTCATGGGAACTGACGAGGGAGATGCCGATACCCTACTTCTTGAGACGGTCATCTCGGGTAACCTCGAGTCTCTACGCGAGCTGTTGGCCAAAATGCAGTCCGCGAGCGAACTGCGTGACAGTGAGAGCTCGCTGCGAGACCGAGTCACGCGGACGTTCCTGACAGCCATCCACGATGCTCCTCGAGAATCTCTGCAAGTATTGTTGGAGACAGGTCTGGTGGATCTTCAGTCGTACGATGATATCAATGAGCGGAACTGCCTTCACCAGGCGACTATCTATGGCAAGCATCATGTGCTGGAATGGGGACTTCAAGCCGGAGTTGCAGTCGATAGAACAGACGTATACGGAAGAGTGCCCCTGCACTACGCAAGTCTGCACGGTCGCCTCGACATGCTCGAAACGCTATTGAACGGTGAGACAAAAGGCGCCCCCAGCTTTTGGTCTGTCGAATTTGCTGACCAATATGTTCGCCCAGTCAACTCTGCCACCATTGATCTCACTGACCATGATAACTTCACCCCCCTGATCCACGCCATCGTACACGGTCACCTCGACTGCATTGAGCGACTACTGGCAAGGTCGGCCCGTATCGACCCTGTCTCCGACGCGGACCACGTCCCTTTGAATCTGGCTTGCGAGCATGGTGCCGAGGCCGTTGTCGAGCTTCTACTGAAGCATGGAGCAAGCGTTTTCCCCGATGCTGAAGGTCTTTATCCCCAACATCTGGTCGCTCGGTCTGGAAAGTCATCTCAGCTTCTCCTTCTGCTCAAGCAATATGGAGCCGACCTCGATCAAATCGACAAGCTCTATGGATGGACCCCCCTCGTCCACGCAGCCAGCGAAGGAAACGTCGATTGCTTGCAGGCATTACTGAGGGTGGGCGCAGACACAAGCATCGTAGATGAGAAGGACCTGCCGGCCATGTACTATGCCGCTTGGGAGGGCCATCTCAAATGCATGACATTGCTGTCCCCCTTCAACTCTCGAAAACGGGCTAGTCCCCTGGTCGCACAACCGTTGCTAAGTGCCTTGAACAGCAGTAGTGGACCTGGATTCATGTCCCTGGACCCTGACGCGATACCTGAGCTCGAGCTTCCGCCTCCCATAATTCCCCTTCGCAGGTATGGGCACAACTTCCTCGACACCAAGACAGTTGTGCAGATCAACTTTGAGGAGGGCCCCGAGCCACCCTTGATTTTCTTCCAAGATGGGAAATATCCGGCTGCCCGTCTCACAATCTCATCCAAACTTTCGGATCTTATTCCCAAGAACGTTATCTTACCGTTTCAGGAGGATACCAGAACGGTGTCCTTCCAGGTCGACAACCTCGATGCCTTTTCCCTGGACTTTGACGTGTTCCCGACATACGGCGCCAAGATCATTGCTAAAACGGTTGCTTTGCCGAGCGTCTTCAAGGCACAGCCAAGCTGCTCCAAGTGCTGTCTTCCCCTTTTTGATCCCCGGCTCAGAGCTATCGGTCAGATTAGCTTCAGCGCCCAAGTGATCAAGCCATTCAAGGGACAGTCGCTCGAAATTATGGATTTTGAGACGTATTGGAAGGCCACGAGCCAGTTCAAACAACCAACCAACGCCGTCATTACTGGCTCGAGTCTTTCTGGTGACCACGTACGACTCAGCGTGCAGTACACGCGCGATGGCGTCCCCGTGCTTTGGCCGCGATGGACGGTTGCTTGCGGTCCTTTGGAGATACCGGTTTGTCGCCTGTCGGAGCATCAGTTCGCAGCCGTTACAGCCCAAACTCCAGAGCGTACGAAACTGTTGAGTCTACAATCACCCGCGAGCGACAACATAGCCGATATACACCTTCTTTTGGACAGTGCAGGAGTCACATTAGAGCAGGCCTTGTCGATCTTGCCACAAGGCTTGAACGTGAATCTGCAAATTCTGTATCCTACAGCGGCTGAGGAGCGAAGACTGAACCTAGGCCCCACGCTGGATGTCAACCTGTTTGTGGACAACATTCTCACCGCCGTCTTCAACCATGCTCGCGCTCAAAGGACACGCGTCCACGCGTCCGACGTGGCGCGCTCTATTGTGTTCAGCAGTTGTAACCCTCGCCTGTGCACGGCTCTCAATTGGAAACAGCCGAACTTTCCCGTCTTCCTCTGCAACGACCTGGGCAGCAAGAGAGGCACCGCTTTTGGCTCAACTGGAGAGAGCTTCAGGCGTGGCATGTCCATCAAAGAGGCTGTGCGCATCGCGCAGAGCAATAATTTCATGGGCCTGATGTGTTACTCTGGATTGTTGGTACGTTTCTATAATGAACCTCGGAACGGACATTTTGCGCTTCATGTTCGAGAGCTGATTTGGAATTGAAACAGGACATGGTGCCCGCTCTCATCGATGCCATCAAATCGCACGGCTTGGCGCTCATCATGGACAAATCTACCGACCCTAACGGCAATGACTCCTTAACAGATCCGTTCCCTCGACCTCCCAAAGGTGTAGACGGTGTGATGAGACATCGTGGTATCTTGCGGTTTCACGACTCGATAGACATGTAGAAGGAGTGAACTGGTGACGGAGGTAGTCAATGTTAATGTGTCCCAAGAATCGACGGGTCCCCGGTTTGAGGAAGATTTGAGTCAATGTTGGTTTCGTAAGCATGGGAAACGGTTGTGGGCAGTCTGTCGAAGACTCGGCAAACGATATTGTTTAATGCAAGAAAAGGTCCATCAAGGAAGCGGAATTGAGGACACCAAGAGATACCGAGGGAAGTCGAGAAAGCTTTCACTAAGAGAGCGGACCAACTTGGCCCTCCATTGAGTAAGGAGCTAGGGGCTAGGGATTTGGTAGGAACTTTTATCACAAGCCAGATCAGCAAGCCTCTCCCCCAAAGACTCAAGCTCCCTTGTATTGGTATTTCAGTCCCGACAGCTCCTTTTCCGGATCGACACTACCCATGACAACCTTTGCTATAAGCACAGTAGCATAGATAACAGCAGGTAAGCTGCCTGCTCCAACCCAGCCCCAACCAGCGGCTTGCGTCCCGGAAGCCCAGTCCAAGAGCATCAAGACGACAACAAGCCCCAGGTTCAAGTAAGGCAAGCACATCTCCAGCGGAGACGTACTCGCGAGCCCGAAGCCTTGTCGCTGCTGCGCCCAACCTACCCCCCGCCGCACCTGTGACCGGAGCTTGCTCGCCGCCGCCATCACATCCTCACGACGCGTCCAGGCGTCGAGGGGCGCTATACCCGTGACGGTTGGCTCTAGACGACGCAGAAGAAAAGCCGTGGAGAAGAGGGAGGTGAGACCTAGCAAGGCGATGAGGGCGGTTTGTGGACGGAAGAGAAGCAGGAAGTAGGGCAGTGTGGCGAGAAGAGGGAGCGCAAAGAGGATGGAGGTGAATTGCGCATTTCGAGAGGCGTTTTGGGCTGCCAGATCGGTGATGAGAGATTCTTGCTCTGTGCAAGAGAGGGTCAGTTGGAGGGTTTACTTGGGTATTTTTTTCCACCCGGGAGGCTAGCACAACTTGCCTTGCTCGTCCATGGCGGCGTCATCGTCTGAGTCGTGCGGGTAGTGAAAGGTGCGCCGAAGACGGGCTCTTCGGCCGGTCGTGTCTGCCATTTCTTTTGCTTGCGAGCCAGCTGCAAAAAGATTCCGGAAAAAAAGTTTCGAATAATACGTTGAGGGAAGAGTGTAGGTAAGTCAGAGAATGCATGGGCAGCGGGAGCGCTGAACAGCCCGGTGACGCAAGGTCGTCAACAGCCCACTTTTCTGCTTCCTCGACGTATAGAACATTTGACACTTACCTTTCCACCACCATGAGAGAACTGCAACTCTCCCTCCTACCCAACCCACAACAACACATGGCGATGGTATCTAGAATCGCGCAACGCCGATTTCCCACCCCCCTGGACTCGCTGCCGCTACTTCGAAACCACCAGGCGTGTCGCAGCCGAACGACAACCCTCTCGCAACGAAGATGGATGACGCCCGCGCCCCGACCAGGCGACGGCCCGCTCATGAGCCGACGATCTGACCGCGAGCTGCCGGAACCCAACGCCGTGCGCTTCCGCTGGATGCGGACGCTGCCCGTGTTCCTGGCCGTCGTGGCCGCCAGCTCCCTCGCCATCTTCAACTACCACAAGACGTCGTCGCCCATCGTCACCTCGACCCTGTACGCGCTTCGCACCTCGCCTCGCGCCCGCGCCCTTCTCGGCGACGACATCTACTTCAAGCGCCAGATCCCGTGGATCAGCGGCGAGCTGAACCAGCTGCAGGGGCGGATTGATATCGCCTTCGCCGTCAGGGGGACGCGGGCGGCGGGTGTGATGCGGTTTGCGAGCGTGCGGCCTACGAGCAGGGCTCTGTTCGAGACGACGGAATGGAGTCTGACCATGGAGGATGGCACGTGGGTTGATTTGCTGGAGGGCAGGTTGGAGGACCCGTTTGCGAGTGTCATGCCTGGAGAGGTGGAGGGTGCCTCCTTGAGCGAGACGGATGCCACGAGGGGGTTTCGACAGCAGGGTGTCTTGGCCAAGTGAGATGTGGGGAGTAGATGCTATCATTGCAAGGGGGGAATGATTTGGGAAAATGTACAAGATTGTCTTGCATCAGTGGGTGTGTGTGCCTCTAGGGGCTGCTATATATTTCCCCCGTCCTATGTATCCTACAAAAAACGACCTTTTCTCTACGTCAACAAGATGGAACCCGCTCCAGTACTTCTTCTCCGTCTAGTATCGTGCCTCGTTGTCGTGTTACAGCTCGGTCCGCTCACGCCGTCTTGTCTTCATCTCCAGGTGCGTCTGCCTCGCCATGTCCAGATGCTCGGCTGCATCGGCGTGTCTGTCGTTCAGCTGGCTCAGCATCTTATCACGATACACCGACGACGGGGCTTTTCTCTTCTTTGAGTCCTGCAACTTGACCACTCTTCCTTTGGGACCGGGCACCGCACCACCAACAAGCACAACGCCGAGTTCGTTATCGACCTTGAGGACGCGCAGGTTCTGCACCGTCGTCCACTCGTTGCCCATCCGCCCGGGCATCTTCTTGCCGGGAAACACACGGCTACCACTCCCCTGCGAGGGACCGGTCGTACCAATCGTCCGGTGGTTCTTCGAATTTCCGTGCGAGGCTTCCTGACCCGCGAAACCGTGTCGCTTCATGCCGCCGGCGAAACCCATGCCGCGCGATCGAGCCCGCACGTCGACGTACTGCCCCTTCTGGAACCAGTCGGGCAGCAGCTGCGCACCGACAGGCAAAAGACCTTGTTCATCGCGGACGAAAAACTCAGCCAGTTGGCTCTTGGGCGCCAGGCCCTTGGCCTCGTAGTATCCGAGCTGCGGCGCCGTCACGTTTCGCGGCGGCCTTGATCCGGTGCCGATCTGCACGGCCCAGTAGCCATGCTTCTGGCGCGTCTTGTTGGCCACGACCTGGACCTGATCGAGCTGTAGCACGGTGCAGGGAACGCGCGTGGAGCCCGACTTGCCCCCGGCCACGAATAGGCTCGTCATCCCTTTCTTGGTGGCCAGCACGCCCGTTCGGAAGGGCGTCGTGTTCTCTCGACGCTTGAGGGCGGCGGCTGGTCCTGTCGTCGGTGAGGGGAGACCCATGCTCGTCTGGTTGAAGCGACGGTGCTTGGACCGCGCTGGCGCTGTCGACCAGCCATATTTGATGCCGCGCTGGGGAGTTCGGGGCACGAAGCGAGGACGGCAAGGAAGGACGTCGGGGAGGCGGGAGAAGATTGCGGACGGCGGTGGCAGGGCCGTCCGTAGCGAGAGACGGGGTGGCATCGCCCTCGGCTCGAGACTGGCAAATGTTGGGGTGGACGCTGAGACTGGGAGAAGCCAGTGGCTGGATGCATGAATGGTGATGAGGATTTTAGGCTGGTTGAGGGTCGTGGTCGGTTATTCCGCGGCTGAGGAGGAGCAAGTCGGTGCAGGCTGCTTGCGAGTGACAGCTCCCTCGTCAGCCAAGGCCCAACACATACAACTTTCTCGTCGTCGTCGTCGCCTTGCGCATCAAGATGAATCTGCTTGACCTTGGCAAATATATAGTAGCTATGTAATTGATGCCGTCGAATCATCCAGGCGATTTGTTCCCCCATCTCCCTCTCCCGCTCCCTCTCAAACACCCGGCCCTCTCCCTCCGATACCCTGTCCCATCTCATTCACACTCGTGCCCTTGATCTTGTGATCGCCAGGCTGCGCCGCCGCCTCGTACAGGATATTCGTCGGCGCCTTCCCCAGCCTCGTCCACTCGCCCTTGAAGCCGACGTAGCTGATTCGGGAGACATCCTCGTCGCCGTTGCCAAAGTTGTCCACAAAGAACAGCGTCAGTCGCTGCACCTTGCCAAAGAGCGCTCGCTTGACGGGGATCTCCTGCACGTCCGACGTCTGAGACAGCTCCAGCTCCTGCACGGGGTCAAAGTCTTCTGCCGCCGCGAAGTCGAGGTCGTCGCGGTTGATATATAAGCGTAGCGTGCGTGGCGCACACGGTGAGGGCGAGGTGCGTAGCAGGATGGAATGGAGCTTGACTTGGGCTGTGAACCTGTTGCGGCAGATTTTTGGTTTAAAATTTAGTCAAGACTTTTCCCCTTTCTTTTCCATGTTGGGGGCTTGGTCCAGGGAACGTGGAACGTACGGGACCGTCATGAGGAGCTGCTCGTCAGCGTCGCTCGCGAGTTCGGGCTCGAGTGTCATCCTCTCCGTCCAGGGTTTCTTGACCACGGCCTTGCCGGCATCCCGACGCGATTCGTTGAGGGTGACGATTTCGTCAAAGTTGATTTGCTCGTACAGCGATGTCTGTCGGGCTGGTGTGATGTCATCCGAGTGGTCGTGTTCATGGTCGTGGCTGTGACCATTGTGCTCGTCGTGGCAATGCGACATGGCTGGCTCTTTTTGCTGGTTGCGGTAACAAAGGCCAATTTGAGGTCTCAACTATGTCACAAGTGGTAGGGCCTTTGTTCGAATGCGTGCAATATCCGTAGCTCTCACGAGAGTGGTCAGTCGTACTGATAGTGAGATAGATCCATTGATATGGATGAGGTCACAATGGTGGAGGGTTCGCTACTACTTGCTCGCTTGTAAAGTTGTAAGTGGTGCCCCGCCAATGTGTCGCGTCCCATTATATGTATGTACGTACATACGAAGCAAGTCTCACTTTACATACGCTCGATCCAACTTGACGAGACTCAGTGCCTTTACAAATATAGTATTTGCCAATCAGGAGGTCACGAAGGCATGATGACTCGTCGATAGAATAAACAAGTCCTGTCGGGCCATCAAGAATACGGAATAGTAAGCATTTCGTACAGAACACCGGGGCTGATGCAGTCATCTGCGGCAAACCATCGTCCGTCATCAGCTATGCCCAAGCATTGTCCAAGTCTTGTCCTGTCCAAATGACCAAATCATCTGAACCCGCTCTTTCGTTTCCCCTTTTTGACCTTCTTCCTTCCTCCGAAAGCGCCCGCTACCGGCTGGCTCATCGCCATGGACGGGCCCGCCAATCCCAGGCTTTGCGATGAGTCCGGAGCCGCCAGCTGACTGGACATGGCTTGTATTGGTCGTGGGCGCCTCTCCATCTGCGCCGAGCCCTCGCCCTTGATGCCACTGGTGGGCTGCATTTGCTCTCTGAAGGCGGGCACCCTGTACTTTTCCTTCTGAGCTTTACGCCTCGCCTCCGTCTTCTGCAATCGTTGCCTCGCCTCGTCGAACTTGGCGTCACTGGCAACCTTCACGCTTGACACGTAGTCTCCAGTGTCCACGCCGCGCTCCGAAGGCCAGTATGAGAGCACCCTGTGTGGCTTTAAGCTCCCGAGCCTTCCCGGCTGAATCGAGGGCGCGAGAAGCCGTAAACGCCGGAAAGTCTCGTCGGATAATGTCGTGGAGGCTTGGGAAGGTGACGATGAAGTGCTTCGTTGACTGCTCTGCGAAGAACGAATAGGCTGCGGAGACGCAGGGTCTTCTTGTGTGGTCTCAACTTGCCCTTCAGCCGCGACTGAGCCGAATAGCGTTACATCTTGAATGATGAAGCCATAGCTGGAAAGGAATACATCTCTGGCCAGGTCCATCACCCACAGCCTTCTCCCTGAATGGACTTCCTCGGGCAATGACTTGGTCGTCGGCTCGAGCCAGACGTCCGCAAAATATTCCTGCAAGTACGGTAATCCGAGTAACAAGTCTGGTTCCTCATCTGCCAAACGCCTTCTGAGTTGGGTTATAACAATTTTCTCGTCCAGCCTGTCCCATAATTTCTGCATGGCTGATTCCAGGCTGTTATGAGGTGATTTGCAAGGAACAGGCTGCTCAAGACTTTCGGCTATGCTTAGCCAGGAAGTGAGAGGGACGCTGTCCGAGTCAGAAGCATCGTCAATGGCCTGATGGATGGCGCTGAATAGCTCCATGGGTGGACCACGGTCTCTTTGTGTCAAAATGACCTGCGATGCGATGCGGATCGCTTCAGCCATGGTCCCGATCTTCAAAATGGCTGGCTGTAGACGTTTCATGATTTCAGGGCTTGAAGGAATTTGGCCGGTGCGTCTCTCCTCTTGCAGGCCCATGAGAGAGTTCATGTTATTTATATTGGTCATATAGTCCGGCAATACAAATGTCTTTTCGAGATTATGCAGAAAGAGCTTGCGCATTTGCCTCCAGTGACGTCGCTTATCCGATTGCGAACGATCTGTGCGTGTCGTCGGAAGCGAAACCTCCAGTAAAGGGTCCGTTGAAGAAGCACATATGCAGTATCGTATGCTCATGTCCTCGCCGAGTGCATGCATCTGGTAAAATTGAACGTCCGTATTTGCGAGCGTGAGACCGACGTCTTCTCTCGAGCCTTCTCCCCTGGTCCGTGCAGCAGAGGAATGCATCCGAACGGGGTCAACGATCAGAGTGCGAGGAGCTCCAATGTTGGTCCATGGGGATGACGCGATGTGTCGATGCCACTGTGGAAGTTTGATTTCGTCATCCCATTTGAACCAATACACACACAACTGATCTGCATCAGGGCATTGCAAGAAAACCAGCGTGGTGTCCATGTTGAATTCAGATGCTCGGCAGACGGAGAAAGCCATGGTCTCGTGTACGATGCCGTGATGAGGGCAAGAAAAGATGGTGACCGGTCGAACCATATCTCTTGTATTCTGCGCTGTGCCGGTCACATCGATCCAGATCAACCGGCTCGTGGTAAGGACAAACACCTGGTCCTGAAGTATTGGGCTGCGCTGGACATCCAATATCCGATCATGTCCGTTGCTTGATAGCAATTTTGTCTCAGGAAGATATGAGTCCGCTTCTATGTTGAAAATCGCAAGCTTTTGAGTGTTCCAGAATAACAAGTACTCGGCCGCATCATCCACTGTGTTATCCATCACGTCGTTTGAAGATCCGTCGTTGACAGAATGATATCCTTGAATACGAAGCAGGCCATGTTTATGGGCAGCGTATGTCGTAGTCCAGGGCATCTTCTCCAGCCTTCCTTCTCTCATATGGCCGCATTTGTAGAGAGCCAATCGAAACGTATCTTTTATGACGTGCCTTACACCGAGAACATACCAGATACTCCAATAGCCGCACTCATCGATAACAAGCAGCCTTGGAGCAGCAGACCCAGTCAAAGGTGGCAGTAGAGCCATATCGGAGTGAGCATTGCCGCCAGTTTGGCTGCAATGCAGAGTAATCAGGGGGTTTGGCTTTATATAAGATAACGGCGACGACTCAACGGATAGTCCCTCCGTGGCGGGCCAGGGACTGTATTCTGGCTGTAGAATCGTGGTGGAAGATTGATTTTGGACGAGAAGCCATCGTATAGAGCCCTGGGCTAACACAAGATTTTCGAATTTGATTTGAGATATGGGCAAACAGCCACTGGACCACACAGCTTCGTCTTCCTTCACAGAAGGATCGATGATGGAGAGTCTGAGAACCGTTTGTCGATCGCCTTCCCACGTCCAATCGGTTTCCTCAATGCGTGAAAGGCGAAGTTTCTCGCCAGAGGGCCCCGTCACCGCAGCCATTACCCAGCAGCTCTTAGCACTGCTAGTGTCTCGCATATCTGCTACTTCACCTATGGCCAGAAGCTGGGCGTTCGTATTCGGCTCTTCTTTTCTTTTGAGATTCTCCACCTCTTCGTTGAGATAACCTTGGAGTACTGCGTTGCCCACGTAGGCATCGGGCTGCGATTTCAAGAGCCACTGCCCTTGCTTTTGACGTTTCCGCCAGTGTTGTGAAGACCCTTCGGCAGACGACAATATCATTGGCGGATAAAGCTCAGCAGAAGCGCCAACGACTCCAATCTTGGGAGCTATTCTCAAGTAAGTGCTCGTCCTCGAAGTTGACATGGATGAATACGTACTCCCAGATGCAAGTCGCGATGAATGCAACAAGCCATTTCGAGATGTCGAGTGAGGTGGAAAATAGCTAAGAACGCCGACATGACCTTGGCTGACGTCCGCTTGTCGCGGTCTTTCAGCCATTTGGGCTAATGATAGACCTCAAAGGTATTGATGAAGCAATGTCGATTCGGTTCTTCATCCTAGGCATGGACGCAGTGCAAGATGGCGGTTGTAAAAGACGTGTTCGCGACTTCAAGTCGGTCGCAAACTCCAGACATTCAAGTTCAGTATCCAATCATGAACAGAATGTATTTTGAATCCTTCATGAAACCTCGTTGAGATGCGAAAATGCGACCTTCAGGAACTGCCTCACATTACGCTGAGCTACTAGTAGTATTCGGAGGCTGAAGTAGCCGCACGTGACTAATCGTCACAAAACGAGTTCGCGCCCCTGCTGTTGTCGACCCAGCAACCGGCGCGGCAGTACACATTCAAAGACCCAACAGCTTGCTGATGCAGCAGCAGCCAATGCGCACGATTTACGATACCCGACGACATCATTCACTGCATCATCTACGCCGCCGACAACACCAGCTGGATTTGTGCTATCAACATGGCCACCGCCTACGAGCCATCTGCTTCCGTGAGCGGACACCGTCACACGATGGCGCCCATGGGCTCTTCGTTCGCGGACACGCTGCCAGCTATCAACATTGGCTTCGATGACCTGCGCGACCGCATGGTCAAGTTTACAATGAGATTTGACGCCTTCATAGAACAAGGGAGGAAGAATGTATTGGAGAAACGCAACCAATTTCGCGTCGACGTGGCCGCGCTTCAAGGTTCGTCTTGCGTGCGGCAGCGTCCAAGTCCCGTCGCAAGATCTCGCTAACGACCTCGCCGTAACAGAGGAGCAGCGTATGGAGAAGAGAGAAATCGAAATTGCCCAGTTGAAAAGCGCAACGGTCGAGCAGACGCTTTTCAAAGAGGATGCCGAGACACGGGAGATGGAAACCGCCATCTCGGCTCTCGCCTCGCAACGCGACCAACATGTCGCTACGCGCGAGAGCCTCAAGAAGCAAATCGCACAGACGGAAGCCGAGATAGAGTCAAGGCTGGCAGCGCAATGCGCTCATGCACGTCAACAAGAGTCACAGCGGCGCTTCAACGTGCCCGAGTTGGATTTCTGGATCACAAACTTGTGTCTTCGGATCGAAGGTGCCGGCCAGGACGACCGTCTCAAGTTTGTGTTTACGCATATCGATGAGAAGAACTGGGAGCGCGAAGCGTGGTTCGAATTGGTGACGAGTGCAAGAGATTACGACGTCAAACATTGTCGGCCCAAGCTGGAGCGCGAGTGCGTGGAGAGGGTGTTGGATAAGGTGAACGAGTCGAGGGAGCTGGTGGTGCTGTTGAAGGGCATGAGAGAGCTGTTCGTTGAAGCGATGAAGGCTTGAATAAATAAGCCAGAATGATATTTTTGCAATTCTGAACGTGCATCGGATCGTCGCAATCCGCGAAATCGCTTTTTGGTCTGCGATTCTAGCATTGGGAATGTGTTATCGTCCATCACTGGACCGTAGAAAGTCATCGCTTGCCTGCAAGTACGCCGAGCTCTCGTCAGAAAGGCATTCATGCAGTGCCCTGATACTTTATTTGTCCAACGTCTTGCACGTGAAAAAATTGTCACTCCCAGCAAACTATTGGCGCATAGACCCGGCGCAATGAAGCCAACCACCTCCAAACCACCCATTTCCCTTCCGTCACGCGTCGCTACAGCCTACAGGGTCCCTCCCACCACGACGTATGTATTTCCCCCACCAGTGAACATCAAACGTGTCTCGACAACACACTTCCTTGCGCTCGCCCTCACAACCTTGCACACTCTCCTCCTCTCAAGCGCTTTCCAGCATGCCTCCAACCGACAAACACGCAGCCGCCCAGCAGGCCGTCGACATTCTGCACGAGATCTCCACCATCCTGGTACGGCCTCACTTTGAACTGCCTCGCCCTGTACCATCGTTTTGCTAAACGGTGCGATAGAACTGCCACCTCGACCGACAGACGCTATCGATCTGCATATCCATGGTCGAGCGCGGGGTCAATCCAGAGGCACTAGCTGTACGCGAATTGAATCCAATCTCTGTGGTGTAGTACAAGATGCGCGAACAAGCTGCTGATATTTGCGCCTGACGACTCCAGCAAGCCATCAAGGAGCTGCGACAAGAAGCGCAGACTGTCCAACAGGACCTGTCGAACGCAGATTCATGACGTCTGTCACACACAGGTCATGCTCGAGTCCGATCCCTCAGCATCGCGTGCGGAAAACCTCTGCGGCGTTTGGAGTTAATTGATTCCCTGCTTTTGGTACGACGTAACGAGCGACAACACGATTCTACGCTACGACATCCGGCGACTTCCATAGCGTGTCCAATGAGCATCGCCAGGTTATTCATGTACACTAAGACGAAAATGTATTCATCAATGCTGCCTCAAACGCCTCTCAATACGCCCCCTGACAATACCCGCTCGAAGCCTCAAGCGGAGAAAAAGCCCTCTCAAATTGAATCAAAACGCCCCGTGATGATGCCCACCCGAATGGTATGAATATGCAAAATGTCCTGGAAATCGTCGCTCATCGTATCATGTTCTCCTCTTGCCCACCATGACCGCTTTTTCACCTATGCCCGATCAACAGTATATCGTCTTCGTCATCGTCTTCGTCGTCTGCTTCAGCAGCAGCTTCGCTACCCTCGTCCGACTCAGCGTCTTCTTCACTCGATTCCTCCTCGTCGTCGTCTGCGTTACTTCTCCAAAGACCGAGGATGTCGTCGTCGGATTCTGGCTCTATCGTTCCTAGCGGTTGTTGGGGGAGCGGCGACAAGGACCGAGCCGTCCGTTCTGGGGCGTCGTGATGGTGGTCGAGGCCGTTGGAGGAATGCCGTCTCCTATTAGGAATCCATACGCCGGCTCGAGAGCCTGTCGCCGTTGGAACCAGTTGAACTCTATCCTGCGTTGGTTGTCCCGGCGCTGCACCAATAGTCTCCAGCTCCTGCGTGACACTTTGACTTTCCCGATTGGACTGGCCGTGTATTCGGAGCTCGACGGTATTGTAGGACTGGCATATCGAACACCTCAGGCCAAGCCAGTGGTAGGGAACGGTGCTTCGGCCCGAGCAATCGTTGCACAGTACGGTAGCCTTGGTGTCACGAAATTCTGGCGGCATCGGTTGCGTCATGATGGCCACTTCCAGAATGCGAAATTGAGTCTCCATGTTTGCGAGGCTCTTGTTGCAGATGGGACACTTGTACGAAACCTTCATGTGCTGGTCGTAGCACTTCTTATGGATGCTATGTCCGCAGGCCATGAAGACAACGGGCTTGGGCGAAGTGAACATGTACTCCCCGCATATGGGACAGTCGCAGTCGGTCGAGCGTTCGATGCATCTATGTGAGCTCTGAATCGACGTGGTGATACAAGCTCGACAGGTCTAAACGGGACGTTAGATCAAATCCCAAAGGGACAAAATGATCGTACGGACCTTGCAATGAAAAAAGTCTTTACCCAGTCCGAGACCGCGTCGGCAGATACCACAATCGTTACAGTGGTAGATGGGCTTGCTCTTACGGTTCTCCCACAGCTTGCAAATGTTGCAGTAGTAATGGGCCGCCGTTTCGCCGCAACTGACGCAGACATCGGCTGCCCTTTGGGGGGTTCCACAGAGCATACAAAGCATGTTCCTGGTTTCTCTGCGAACCAAAACATGATCCTCCTGGGCGTCATGACAGAAGCGGCAGGTGTACCACCTCTTGCAAGTGAAGCATTGGAGCTTGACATTACGCTGGTAGTGTTGGCATCCCAGAGGAGGATACATCTCTGCCGGAGAGGACGGTGCCTGGTCCGGAGTCTCATTTTCAACGCTCCTAGCGTAGCGGATAGGCGCAAATGTTGGAGCACGATCATTATCACTCAGCTCGAATTTTTCAAGCGCTGATATGTCACCGGACTGATTATACCAGACTTTGATGGATTCTAAAGCGCCAGGGGAAGCGGAGAACTCCACCAATTGGCTCGCGGGTTGCGAAATCGAAGGACAAGGTTGAAATCCGGAGACCTGCGAGGCACGGTAGCCCTCGAGGAGCGCGTCATGCATCAGTCTGGCCTTTTCAGGAGATGATATTTGTCTGGCGTTGATGGTTTGTATCCTGCTCCTTAAGGCATGCATGCCATCATCTTCGGGGATGGTACGGCCTCGCCGCGACTGCGGAGAGAGAGGAAAGCCCAGATGATCCAGCGGGGCCTCATTTGCCGGAACCTGACTTATCGGATCATCGTCCACTCTGGTTTCCTGCGTCGAAGTGCTAAGAGGGCGAGAACGAGGTATCTCTGGTGTCAGAACGGTAGAGTCCGGTGCCGCATGTCGACTATCTTGTCCTTCATCGCTTTCGGCGAAGGCGGAATCACTTGGTGTACGAGGAAGAGGCTGCTCGTCTTGGTGTTCGCTCGTTGCCAAGGTAGCGCGGGATATCTCGGACAAGCGACGTGCCTGGCGTAAGACAGGGTTGATGATGAAGTCCGAAACGAGGGACGACATCTGAGTTCGCCACGGTGGTACCAAAGCTTTTCAGCTGCGCAGCGTCTTGGAAGGCGGAGCAAGACGGGGGAAACGTCGTTCGGCGGCTCGAGGCAGGCGAGGAGGCGAGTAAGCGAGTCTCGGAGGAATGCTAGTAAATGCGAGCATGCAGCGCAAAATTACGAGGAAACAAAGGAGGCACGACAAGTGCTCGAGCCCGAAGAGCGAGGATGAAATGTGTACAGGTAAAAGTACTGGTTGCGATGCAAAGTAATACGGAGGCGCTGCCTGACCCATTTCGTCGGTCTTTCGAAGGAAGGCGATTTTCCCGCCAGGCGGCGGAGTTGCGTCGGATTCACCCAAGCACAGGTAGTGTAGTGTCAAGGCTGCCTGCCTCGGACTGCTTCTTATGTAGTAATACTTGTAGTGGTTATTCAAGGGGGGGGGAAACCCCCAAGCTGCAGAGATCGGGGTAGCCGTAGAGACTCATTCAGGTTGTATTTTACTGCAGGTTCTAGGTTCTAGGCAATATTGGTCTAAATATGCATCATTTCATTGGCAATGGAAACTGACGACACGAGGTTGTAGCAGAAGGTACGCAGGACTCGAGATGCTACCCGAATGACCTATTTTCGGCCCTCCGCCAGCATGTGAAGTCTGGGGCCGATTGTGCTTTTCAGCACCCGCTACGCTTGGCAAACCTGCGGCCCAAGACGGTGATCAGGCTCGACTATGTTAGGCGGAGTATTTCATACCGAGTATTATCTAAAGACACTAGAAAGGCTCATGTAACTTCTGTCAAGATGTAATGTTTGCTGAAGCTGGTGTTTCTTGCTGAACAGCCCTCCTCGAGGTAATTATAGGGTGAAAGTCAGGGTCCAATAAAGCCTGCACTGGAGAAGGGAGCATAGAATTGCATGCTGGGGAAGATGAAAACGGTACTCCCAGCTAGTAAAGAAATACTTGCAAGTACATGAATGTACTCCACATTTGCTCGTGCATGCTACTAGTAGTACTACTAAGGTAGTGGTTGACGACGCACTACCTCCCAAGGCAGGTAGACCTAGGTACCTACCTGTGTACTGCTTATCATTTCAAGGTACCTTAGCTAAAGGCAAGTCCGCAGAAGTAGTATTCAGAGGTAAGGCAAGGCACGGTAAGGCAAGGCACGGTAATCGAAGATCAAAGCTCAAGGCGTGGATGCTAAAGAAAAAGGTAAACTAGAACATGAGTCTGGCTGAACCACAACACTTGATGGGTTGGTGTAATTACCTTACCCAGGGAATGCACCGTCTGACAAAATATCAGTAGTATATTCAGGTAATATACTCCATAGCAGTAGCTAGTAGTAACCTCTGCTTATTTTATATCCACGCAAAGAGAAGCACCATCAGGCGAGGCTACAATTGCTCCCTTCAAGGAGCAAAGCTACGCCATCTTGAGGGCTGCAGGTACTTGCCTGTACACCAGTAGGACGCCGTTTCGTGAGGTGCGACCACAGAAATCTAGTGCTTAGTGCTAATATTAGTAGTAGTAGTACCGGGTAGCGCCCAGGTACTTCCTGCGACTACTGCTCCGTACCGCAGGTATGTAGCAACTGCAAGGTGGCATTATTGGCGTTTGAGATAGCGAAACATCTTGTCTTACAAGGTCGCCAAAGGGCAAAATTTGCCGCAGTGCGAAGAGGATACGAATATTAATTCTGTGAACCAGTTCCTTTTGATACAACTACCCGACGACCCAGTCAATGTACAGGTCTCTGTCTTTTGTGAGGCTCGCGTGGACTTGTGCTACTATGCCCAAGGCAATCATCACCGTATCGCTGCATTAGACTTAGACCTTGACCAACAGCGTCCCACGCTACAATTCTTCCTGCCACCTGCATCCCCCTCTACCCTCTGCCTCCCGTCCCCTGACCACCGAGCAGCTGGGAATCCTTTCTCTCGAGCCAGCAGCTTCGTTCGTCTGCTCTCTTCTTTTTTCTCTTCCTCTTCTTTTCTGAATCTCTCCCAGCTTTGACTCCGGTCCTGTCTGTGACACTTGGTCCGGATCCGGTCAAGAGCTTTGTTAGCTCGTCCAATCGTTCTGATTTGTCGAGGCCACGATTGCAGCATCTCGCTTCCCATCTCCAGTCGCAATCGATCTCTTCAATCAGCTCATATATCCCATTGTCGACTTCTACTGCAAGTCTGCCAGCTTTGGTATTTAGACGCCATCACCTTTCAACCGCGTCAATGGCTGCTGCCGACAAGGCAGCGGTGGCCTCCGGCGCTGACGCTGCGGATGGGCTCAGAAGACGCCCCGTCGCGGCATCGCACGTCACCGAGCCGAGCCATGTCGCCGAACCCGACGACAAGAAGAAGCTGCAGAGAAAGGCAACGGTGAGGAATTTCGACCTTGGATATCGTTGCGTTGCTGTCATGTACTGACTCGATCAAGGACAAAACCCTTGTTGACACTTTCCTCGAGTGGGAGCACATCATTGCCCCGTTGATTTTTACCATTCTCGCTTTCTTTACGCGGCTATGGAAGATTGGTATCAGCAACATTGTAACCTGGGATGAGGCCCAGTAAGGCACAGCTTGAATTTTCCTCGTCAAACAGTCGGCTAATATGGATCCATCACAGTTTCGGTAAATTCGGCAGCTACTACATCAAACACGAGTACTACTTCGATGTCCACCCTCCTTTGGGCAAGATGCTTGTTGGTCTCTCAGGAGTCCTTGCGGGCTATAATGGGTCTTTCGAGTTCAAGTCAGGGGAACAATATCCCGCCGATGTCAATTTCGCTTTCATGCGTGCCTTCAACGCACTCTTCGGCATCGTCTGCATTCCCATGGCTTACTACACAGCGCGCGAGCTACGACTACGTCGACCTGCCGTCTGGCTTGTCACCTTGATGGTTCTATGCGACAACTCGTATACCACCATCAGCCGCTTCATCCTGCTCGATTCAATGCTGCTCTGTGGCACGGTAGCAACGGTGTTCTGTTGGGCCAAGTTCCATACTCAACGTCACCGCAGCTTTGAGCCGGAATGGTTCTTCTGGCTTCTCATGACTGGTTTCTCGATCGGCTGCGTGTGCAGCGTGAAGCTTGTGGGACTTTTTGTGACGTCCTTGGTCGGGTTGTATACGATCGAGGACCT
The DNA here is from genome assembly GCA_018831705.1 of Torrubiellomyces zombiae. Lineage (NCBI taxonomy): Eukaryota > Fungi > Ascomycota > Sordariomycetes > Hypocreales > Ophiocordycipitaceae > Torrubiellomyces > Torrubiellomyces zombiae. The sequence goes on from JADHZA010000137.1 coordinate 44,688, forward strand.
TTGGAACAAGTTTGGCAATACCAAAATGCCCGTGGTGAGTCGATGCATCATCCTGCCTGGGCAATTCTGTTTCGGTATCAATACTGATTTTACTATTTAGACGACTTTGGCCGCCCACGTTGCCACGCGTGTCGTGGGTTTGATCGTCGTTCCGTTCCTAATCTATCTGCTCTCCTTCGCCCTCCACTTTGCCATTCTCGACCACACAGGTCCCGGTGACGCGCAGATGAGCTCCTTGTTCCAAGCCAACTTGAAGGGAACCGAGGTAGGAAAGGACAGTCCTCTGGAAATCGCCATGGGCTCGAAGGCTACGATTAAGAACATGGGCTATGGCGGCGGCCTCCTGCATTCTCATGTCCAGACGTATCCAGAAGGATCCAAACAGCAGCAAGTGACTTGCTATCACCACAAAGATGCCAACAATGACTGGTTTTTCTACCCAAACCGACGCGAAGCCTACTACGACCCAACATCACCCAACCTGCGCTTCATCGGGGATGGCACCACTGTCCGCCTCATCCATGCTCAGACCGGTCGCAACTTGCATTCGCACTCAATAGCCGCTCCCATGTCCAAATCGGACAATGAAGTATCTTCGTATGGCAATTTGACTGTTGGTGACGAGAAGGACCACTGGAAGATTGAGGTGGTGCGCGACGCAGCGTCCAGGAACCGGAGCAGGATCCGCACTCTTACCACCGCTTTTCGACTCAAGCACGAGGTGCTTGGCTGCTACTTGCGAGCAACAAACAAGAACCTCCCCCAATGGGGCTTCAAACAAATCGAGGTTACCTGCGTCAAGGACAACAATCCTCGTGATGCCTACACGCACTGGAATGTCGAGGCCCATTGGAATGAGAAACGTAGGTCTTCCCGGCTAGAGACGAGAATTCGAGTGAGCGGCGAACTGACAATCGAGCAGTGCCTCCCAGCGATCCTGCCGTATACAAATCGCCATTCTTGCACGACTTCATTCACCTCAACGTGGCTATGCTGACCTCCAACAACGCCTTGGTCCCTGACCCGGACAAGCAGGACGATCTGGCCTCTAAATGGTGGCAGTGGCCTATACTCCACGTGGGTCTCCGCATGTGCGGCTGGGACGACCACATCGTAAAGTACTTTCTCCTTGGAAACCCCCTTGTCTATTGGGGCACAACAGCTGGCCTAGGCGTCATCGGCCTCTTGACCGTGTGGTACTTGCTGAGGTGGCAGCGCGGATTTCGAGATCTGGACAACAAGGAAATCGACCATGTCCATTATTCCGGCATGTATCCCGTTGCAGGTTGGTTCTTGCACTTTTTGCCATTCGTCATTATGGCTCGTGTCACTTATGTGCACCACTACTATCCGGCGTTGTACTTTGCCATCCTGTCGTCCGGCTTCCTCGTGGACTGGCTGGTGAGACGGCGCAGTGCCATTGTTCAGGGAGCAGTGTATGGCACGCTCTACACCGTTGTGGTTGCTCTTTACATCCTGTTTATCCCTATTTGCTGGGGAATGACGGGACCGAACAAGCAATACAGCTACATGAAATGGTTCAGCAACTGGCGGATGTCCGATTAGAGTATAGCTACTCAGGAGACGGTGGCGGCCGTGCCTTGTCGATGTCTAGGTATGCCTGCGAGGCGGTTACTTGTCCGAACAAACGTGGTTACAAGGCCAACCAGATCTGATTCCAGATATTGAGAATTTAGCTCAAACTGTTGAGGGACGTTTTACGAAGGCTCAGGCTTAGAGATGAGATGTATAAAATAATTGAGTAGGCTAGATGCCTGAGGGAGGGGACTTGGGTGTCCCGCTGTGTAATGCGATATTCATGGTTGTCCTGCTTCGTGCCAGTTGAAGCGTCCAACTCGTAATTATTCAGCTGAGACCTCGCGGCTGGCGTATTTTCGGTCCCCAGTACGCAGGCCCGGAAATGTTGCAGGCACACATCTCGTATGTATATATGCGAGGGGCTGTGCGCGCCGGCGCAAGAGTGTTTGACGTTGGGTATCATTGTCACGTTCACATAGTCCACCTCAGGGGCCGCTCCATTCAACAGCAACCACCAGAGGCCGACTTGTTGACATCAGCGGCAAGCCTGACCTGTCTGTTCCCACCCGCAGCCGGTCCCTTGACGCCCGACCTCCTATCGTTTAAATCGTACTTGCCGGCCTGGATATTCTGAAATATTCGTTCCGCCACTCTCATGAAGGCCTTTTCAACATTCTCGCCGCTCTTAGCACTCGTCTCGACGTACTCCAGCACACCGTTCCGTCTGGCCCACTCCTCGGCCTCCTCTTTCGTCACTTCTCGTTTATTTTCCTCCAACTGCGTCAAGTCGGCCTTGTTGCCAACCAGTATGACGACGATATCCGGCTCCGCGATCTGTCGCAGGTCGTTCAACCAATCGGTGACGTGCTGAAACGTCTGCTTACGAGAGAGATCAAAGACGAGAAGCGCACCGCTGGCACCGCGGAAGTAGGACCTCGTGACGGACTTGTACGTCTCCTGCCCTGCCGTGTCCCAGAGAGAGAGCTTCATATGCTTTTGAAGCGCAGAGCCGGTGTCACGGGGGGGTTCTGGCAGAGAGGTAGCAGCGAGAGAGGGTTTGTGGTGAGGCGGTCCGACAGGAACGATGCGTGAGCCGAATTCGACGCCGATTGTGACGTCGTGATGAGGCGAGAAGCGGCCCTCGCAAAGGCGAATCGTGAGGCTCGACTTGCCGCATCCTGAGTCGCCGATGCAGACTAGTTTGGCAATGTAGTCCCACGGCGAGGACGCCATGAGCGTACGGCGACGGCGACAGAGAGGGGGGTTATCTAGGCGAATAGCTGTACTGCCTGCAAGTCGACGAGAAGAAGTCCGATGAATGTCAATTCGAGTGCGGTAGCGGAAGGGCCTTTGGAAGTAGACAGGATTAATCGGCTGAAGCAGACGCACGCTACCGGCGACCAAGATCACAAGGAAAGTCGCCACAATGAAGAGAAGCAGTGTCGATCAAAAAGAGGGTAGCAAATAGCGCTTGCAGGTAAGGTATGGTCAAGCGTAACGGACAATGCGATCATGTGCTTGGTGTTTATTCGGACACAGACGGGGCCCGTCTTTTGCTGCGTGCCGTGGTCATTTGTGACCGGAACAGGTATTTTGCCCCACGGGGGAGGGGCGGGTGTCAGCGAGGAAAGGCAAGTACAGGTACTTCGGTCAGGGCCGAGGCCTGAGCGCCCTGACAAATGGCGGAGGAACGCCTCCGTAACTCCAAAAGCAGCCCTCTAATATGGATGCTTAGTACTGTCAAGATCTACATTAAATGTAGTAACGAGGGCTCGGCTGTATTTACAAACAGTGCCAGAAACCATCTTTCAAAGATGGTAGTAATCTTAAGAAGAGGGGGAATCATACGGGCTATTGATAGGTGATTACCTTACGTGCTTAGATGTGCTCCAATGCTCACGCAAAGAGCATCCATCTGCGTGACATCCAAATGTCACCGATACTACTAGTCGTGTTGGTAGCGGCCCTAGCGGTGGATTCATTGGGAGCCTCTTGAGCGGGGCGTCCCAGTGGAAGGGACGCGTGATACCGCCTGGTTGCAGCACTTGAAACGCCCAAACTCAAGTATGTACCAGTACCTGGCTGCCACTTATCCAGGTCTTCGTCCGGCGGCCTGACCTGTGACGATATCGGTGACTGACTGACACTCCATCCCGCACCATCCCGACCTCGTCAGCCTCCCACCGCATGACTTCAACCTTCTGCATCATTTGTCCTGTCACCGCCTACCCATCCACCTATCGTCGCGGTCTCAACTCCCAACCCCTACAATACTCAGCACAATACCATTCACCAAACTTAGTTCGTTCATATCTTGGCTTTACAAGCTCTTCACGTACAGCGTAATTAGCGACTTTGTCACGCTTTCATCCAACCCCTCGCGGAAACCGACTCTCCCGAATCTTTGCTGCCCAACCTCGATGCTTCTTTGTTCGTCAATATTTGTTTGCTAGATCGAATATCAGCCCGCCATCGGGGCGACCACGATAACCCGGCGCGGAGGCGGTGGGTGTTGCTCGGGGCATAATGTTCTCGGAATGTGCGTGCAGCAACTGACTCGATCCACCCTTCGAGTGACGACTTGCTAACCGACTTTCTTTGCAGACGCGTCACGCTTCCTTGCTCAGTCGCAGTCTAGATTTTCGTCCTTCGGGCAGAACGAGAACGACGAGCCCTCATCACGACCGAACGACTGGCCTTCATCGCAGCCGGGTCGAGGTCACAGAGACAATAACACTTGGAACGCACCCAACAAGCTATTCTCGTCGAGAGGCTTTGCTGGGGGTCCGTATCAACAAGACGGCACTGGCTCTAGATTTGGGACCTTGGGTCGCATATCAGCCGCTCAGGATGCGCCTCTCTTCCACAACGCGCCCGACGACTTGCGAGAGGATGACGATGAGGCGGAGCGGGAGAGAGAGGCCGCTGATTTGCTTGCGCTGCAGAGGTCACGGCGCGTAGCAGCTGCGAGCAAACTGGCGGATAGTGCCGAATCTGCCAATAGCCACGAATCGATCCGTGGCAGTGCACGGCACCATCGCCCCTTTCAACATGGCAGGCCGGGGCGAGGCAAGGAGAGCGGCTGGCGGGGGCCATGGAGCACAAACCGGCCGTCTTTTGAAAGAGAAGGCCTCACTGACGAGCCAGAGCACCTCTCTGGCCCAGTTGAGGAGCACGGTGTCGACATCACAAACCCGAGCGGCAAATCAAAGCTAGTCGACATCGGTCTGGAATCTCAAGAAGAAGGCGACGACGATCCGCCGGCATCTCTGCTAGGTGACACGGAGGCCGATTCCAGTCCGCCTCCGTTTCAAAGGTTCACGTCGCGCCCCGAGCAAGCTCCTTTCATCCCCC